>CM064565.1:2350276-2520276 GCA_032716605.1 Paralithodes platypus | reverse complement strand
CAAGCTAAAGAGAGAGGGAGAGAAAGAGAAAAAAGCAAGGTGGGCTCCCTTAAAAAAAGCAAGGTGGGCTCCCTTAAAAAAAGCAAGGTGGGCTCCCGTACCTGGTATATCTTAGATCCGGTTATACAAGTACTTCCATGAAAATGCTCCACTATTTTTGTATTTTTCTGAGGCACACCTGCACATTCTCCTTTTTCTATGATCAATTAACCCCTTGAAGCTCTGACGCGTTTTAGCAGTTTATTTTGGCTATCATTAAACGATTTTATGCAGCTTAAGACGGATGTGTGGGTATAAAAAGGGTAAAGACTAGCTCATTCAACCCACTGACTTCCATATACCCTTCCTAATCTGAATAAAATCGTCTAATAATTACCAGAAAACAAAACAGAAATGCGTATAGGAGCTTGAAAGGGTTAAATTGTAAATTGTACAGACTATGAGGACATATATGCTGCATAGCAACAAGTCCTGTCTTCGTGGCGCAATGCATAATGCTGGGTTTACACATTCACGTATATGCTCCCGTACGAAGGTTTATTGGTAGTTGGCAACCGAATACGTAAAACGTAAGGGCTTAGTACGCAAAACGTAAATGAAATTTTGTCTAGTCGTGGGGGTTGGTACGCATGGCGGGAGTAGCCACGCTTGTCTGGTAGGTGGTGGGTGCGGCCAAGGCCGCCCGGTATGTTTTGAATTTCGAATCAGATACGTGTCTCGCGCTCACGTATGTCAAAAGTCGGGAAAGCATACGTTTTACCAGGCTAGCTGCTACGTCTTACGGGAGCAGCCCCGTAAGACGTAGCAGCTAGCCCGGTAAAACGTATGCTTCTCCCGCCAATCGTACAATGTTCCCGTAAAACGGGAAAGATAAAGTAAGTCCGGGCGCATCTGGCTACACCGTCGCACTGCGTGTTGGCGGGAAGACTCGGCAACGTTGTACGGGGGGTATATAAGGACCAGCGGGTGACACTCCAGTCACACCTCTCACCACACCGGAGCAGCAAACAACAAGCCAACCCTGCCACCTACTTGCCACCCTCTGCACCCTGCCCTGCCCTGCTTGCCACCCTCTGCACCCTGCCCTGCCCTGCTTGTCACCCTCTGCACCCTGCCCTGCCCTGCCCTGTACCATGCATAAGAAAGGCGTGAAGAAGGCCAGGAAGGCTTCCCCTGCCACCTCGACGTCTGCCACCTCACCGCCTGCCATCTCACTTGTTGACCCCTCTCAGCCGGGCCCCTCCAACTCTGATCCCTCTCAGCCTAGCCCCTCCAACTCACCGCCTGCCCTCTCGACGCCTGAGGAAGATGAAATTGTTCTCGACCTCGGCCCCGATAGTGGAGAGCTCGAGGTTGAAGTGGATGAGAGTGATGAGGAAGAAGAGGAGGAAGAAGTAGAACCTGCACCTACCAACAGTGTACAGGCTCCACCAAAGAAACGGCGCCGGAAGAAGACAAACGTAATACTGACGGAGGAGACTGAGCGGATGCTGGCTGATTGGATTGAGCTGGATGTGCCTTTCATTTATGACAAGGGTGACCCCAGGCACAAAAACAAGGAGCATATAGAGGCTGTATGGGCGGAGAAGGCTGCGACCATGGACCCACCAATGACCGCCTTCGATTTGAAGACCTGGTGGGGATCTCTCCACTCCAGGTTCGGCCGGCTCAGCAAGTTGAAGAGTGGTGATGGGGCCAAACGACTGAGAGGGAACAGTGGATCCTCAACATGTTCCACTTCATGAAGCCACACATCGTCCGTCAAAGGAAGCCCCGGTCACTTGGTATGCCTGAGGTACGTTGATATTTTTTATGTTTTCAAACCCTTCCACAGTGACAGTGTCAGTTTTTGTTTTTTTCGTAATTATTTTGCTTATAATGATGCTATTATTGTGTTCAATTTATCGTGTTAACTTCAAATATTTGTTAATGAAACGCATAATAACTCAAACCAGTTTATTCATGTTATTTGAAAGGTTACAAGGATGAATGCTTATGTTGAATTTTATTTTAAAGTTCATCAATAATGTACATGTTACTAATTATACATTCATGTCACAACAGTCTGCTGCCCAAGCTGCAGCACCGGAGCCTGCTGCTGTTCCTGTCCCTGACCGCACCCCAACACCTCCCGTCCCAGTCTACGAGGTGGATGACCCCTCTGCCGGCAGTCAGGAAGAGGAGGACACACCCCCAGCCATCGCCCAGCCTGCGCGGAAGGTGAAGAAGGGGAAGCCTCCTGGTGCTGTCCCTTCAACTTACACACACGGGACCCTGGAGCAAGTGAGTAGAGAAAATATTAGTTACATTGTTCATTGGTGGCACCCCATTGCAATTCCATGCTATTATTAGATAAAGTGTTTCCGTTTCCAAAGTTATTAGAATAACATAAATTAATAATAATACTAAAGATGTCTTGATTTCACACCATACTATCAACAATAACTTTGAACATATTTGGTTCCCAGAATACCACAACATTTCATTGGTTAAAAGAAATTTGTGGTCAAATATGAAAATATTATGTTTCGTGTGTTTAATGTTCTCTTGTTCCTTGTTCAAGGTCCTCGTAAATTCTGAGAAGCTGCGCCAGAACCTGGGTCAGGCGTTCGATGTGGTCGAGGACCAGGACCACAAGTATTGGCGCTACTCCCTGGAGGGCATGGTCAAAGACTGTGTGGGGCTGCCTCCAGCTTATAACACCACACTGAAGTTGGAACTCTTGGCAGCCATCGACCGGTTCAAGGTTGCCCATGCGGAGGGAGTGCCCCGGCCTGGTCCGGACCTCTTGCTCCACGCCCACAGGAGCTTTGGTTATCCGGCGCCCCTACCCCAACCCGTGGCACAGCAGCATCCGACAGTGATGTACCAGGGCATTCCGGCAACCACCCTGCCTCCTCCCACCCTGCCGACCCAGCCCCAGCCTGGTCTTGGGGGCATTGTGCTACCTGCACACCAGGTTGCAGCCTTGCAGTCGTTGCTGGTGCAGCCACGTGTAGCGACACCCCCTCGCCAATTCCTCCCGCCTACTGCCTCCACACCCAGCCGCACGTCGTTCGACCTGGGGCAGTTTGGCAACACATTCTTCTTCTCTTGTTCATCTTCATGGATGTAGTTTGCTATTGCAAGCAGTTCTAACATTTCTATGTAGGAAATGATCCATTGAATGAGCCGAGTGTTATGCCTGTTCTCCGGTTTGATTAGGGAGTTCACCATCTTGAACTCCTCCAGGATGTATTCCGTTATGTTCTTCATGGTGCCGAATCAGGGGTGGGAATGGGAACGTTGTGGCCAGCCCTGCCCTTTTCTAGTTCCCAGATTCCAACCAAGACCTACGTGGTTGACAAAGACTGTCTTTGTCTGTGTTTGGACAGACGGGGTGTGCCTACGATTGTCCGGCAACGGTCCACGTAAGTCCTACAAACTCCCAAGACATACGGCCTCAGCTACGCATGTCTTGTGGGGGCGTGGCCATGGGCGTGGCCTGTGTTCACGCAAATCGGGCAGCCCAGGCGGACTAACGGGGACATGCTTACGCAAGTCGCAAGCACGTACGTAGGTCCATACGACTACATTACGTCTGACGTAACACTGGCCCCGTTATGGTACGTATGTCGGGAAGTGCAATAGTCGTAGTCTATACGGGCGTACACGGCCGGACTACGCCCGTCATAACACAAAATTGGCGATCACGCCTGACGGGAGCATGCGGGAGCGATATACGTGAATGTGTGAACCCAGCATAAGTGTGTTGATTTTCGGTGTGAGCGTCCTGGGTTCGAATAATTATAAACATGCTTGGGTTTTGTTGACATCTCTTTGTAAACATCTCTTTTTTTCGTGACAGCTAGGTGTCGATTTTTTCCTGGCGAGCGATAGCGAGCCTGTAATTTAAGAGGAACTATCGAAAACTGTACAAATTTATCTTGAACGAGGGCCTAGGGAGTGTATTTTAAGTTTGATGGAGGTCTAGGGAAGAAACTAAAAAATTAAAAAATTAAAATATATGGGCAAATAAATACGCCCATCCCCCCTTAAGACCCTATGATTAGTAGAGAGGGATGATTGAGGCCCCCTGATTGGTGGAGAGGTATGTTAGAAGCTCTGTGATTGGCTTAGAGAAAGAGGGGGGTGAGGAGGCGGGGGGGGGAGGGGGTAGAGAGATAGAGATAGCTGGAGGGAGGGAGGCTGGATGGGGAGAGAGAGAGAGAGAGAGAAAGAGGGGGGTGAGGATGGGGGGATGAAAAAGGGGGGGGGGGGGCGGGAGAGATAGCTGGAGGCTGGAAGGGTAGAGAGAGAGAGAGAGAGAGAGGGAGGGGGAGGGGGAAAGGGTAGAGAGAGAGAGAGAGGGAGGGGGAGGTTGAGGAGGGGGAAAGGGTAGAGAGAGAGAGAGGGAGGGGGAGGTTGAGAAAGGGGAAAGGGTAGAGAGAGAGAGAGAGAGAGGGAGGGGGAGGTTGAGAAAGGGGAAAGGGTAGAGAGAGAGAGAGAGAGAGAGAGGGGGGGGGGGGTAGATAGAGAGAGAGATAGAGGGGGGGGGGAGAGAGAGAGGGGGGAGGGAGGGGTGAGGAGGTTGGAAGATACAGAACTCATACCCCCGCCTCAGAGCAGCGCTGGACGTCTTGCAAGATGTTAATACGGGTACGTACCTCTCCTTAACCCTTTGAGTATCAACGACGTTTGTTCAGTGTTATTCCATATATATGTAGATGATTTTGTGCAGTGTAAGTGGATAGGGTTTATATTTTGGCCGTTTTATATTAATTTATATAATTATACAGTATATATATATTTTTTTTTGTGTAGTTTCTTCCCTAGACCTCCATCAAGCTTAAATATCACCCCCTAGACCACCCTGCAAGATAAATGTGTAAATTTTTCGATAGAAAAATGTCCCGACCGAATGCCGGGTTCTCTTAAAATTACAGGCTCGCTTTCGCTCGCCAGGAAAAATTCGACACCTGAATAGCACGAAAGGTCCTAAAATTGACAACGAAATGGAGTGAAAGGTCTTAGAATCGCCAAACTAATAGTTCGAACGTCTTATGATCTTAACAAATATGGGGCTAAACATGAGGGAGAAGGCGGTCCAGAAAAAGCGAGAACTACCCCCTAAAGGATCCAGGACGCAATATGTGTCTAGATTTCTGGCTATTACTCGACGATTTTATTCAGATAAGGAAGGCTAGGTGGAAGTCAGAGGGCTAATTGGGATAGTCTTTACCCTTTTCCTCCCACAGATACTCCCTAAGCTACATAAAATCGTCTACTGATAGCCAGAATAAACCGTCAATATGCGTCATGATCCTCAAGGGGTTAATAGTTAAGTACAGTCGGCCACATTAGTTCCGTTCCTCTCCGTGATCTTGTACGTGGCAATATCATGTACAATGGGGCCACATCACTTCTTACGTTTTGGAAACCTATTAATTAAGGGGAGATCTCCACTTGAGGGATTTTTTTCTTGACCCCTTTCTCCCTCATGTTTAGCCCCATTGCTTTTGATATTATAAAACGTTTGCCCCATTAGTTTAGCGATTTTAACCCTTTCGCGCATTTATGACGCAGAGGTTGCCCGATTAGCAATAAGAAATAGAGTTCTCTCACTCTTATAATTACCTCTCCAAAATTAGTTTTCTGCCCACAGCTAACTCAAAGGCAACTGCAGAGGTTGAAGTAACTAAAGTAAAGGTTTCTAAATAAACCTGATGGTAACAAAGGCTTTAAAGTATCCCCAGTAGGCTCAACATCGCGTCATATGTCAGAGAGGGTTAAGAACTTTCACCCCATATTAAGACCTTTCGTGCAATTCAGGTGTCGATTTTATCCTGGCGAGCGATAGCGAGCCTGTAATTTAAGAGGAACCGGCCTTCGGCCGGAACATTTTTCTACCGAAAAATGTACAAATTTATCTTGAAAGGGACTCGAGGGGGTGTAATTTTAAGCTTGATGGAGGTCTAGGGAACAAACTAAATACCTCCCCTTAACGCCATCAGACAGTACACTAGGACCATACGGCTGGGAGAGTGTAGATAGCAGAGAAGGGGTGTTGTAGATAGAGGAAGCTGTTGGAGTGGCTTTGTTATGTGTGTTATTAGTCTGTATAGTGTAGAGAGGGGAGAAGGGGTGTTGGAGAGAGAGTACAAAGGAGTACAAAGGAAATCAAGCAACAACAGATCTAGTGACCCTTCTAGGTTGCTTGTCCTCCAAAACACTGAGGATCAAGTGTCCAAACAGTGGTTTAGAGGGGGTAAGGGAACATTGGAAAGGGAATTACTGCCCTGGAACTAATGTCCGTGGCAGGATTAGGAAGTTAGTAGAGGACAGATGGGTTAGTAACTGAGGGGGGGATAAAATAAAGTTATTCATTTACAAACGCAGTCAGTCGCGGGTTTGATGCGAAATATTTGTCTAGGCGGAGTTTAAAGGAATCAACGGTGATGCAGTTTATAACGTTTCGGGGAAGCCCAGAGGAAGCTGTTGGAGTGGCTTTGTTATGTGTGTTATTAGTCTGTATAGTGTAGAGAGGGGAGAAGGGGTGTTGGAGAGAGAGGAAGCTGTTGGAGTGGCTTTGTTATGTGTGTTATTAGTCTGTATACGTCGTCGAGGTGTCCCCCGACTGGGTGCTAACATGATATACATGCTACGACGTACTACCACACCCACTAAATGTCCGCCTTGGCTGGGATTGAACCCAGGTCAAGCAGATTCACAAGTGAGCGTGCTCTCCACTCGATCTTATACATAGAAATAGGATGTACAGTCGGCTACATAAGTTTTGTTTACCTATTGTATGGTTATGTGTTTTAGATGTGTATAGTCAATGTTCATATTCATAATTTTATTCGCATTATTTACTTTGATATTTTTCTTACATATGTTAAGGGGAGATTTCCACTTGAGAGATTTTTTGCTTGACTCCTTTCTCCCTCATGTTTAGCCCCATTTTTTTCCAATTTCAAGACGTTCGCCCCATTATTTTGACGATTTTAAGAACTTTCGACCCATTCCTGTCAATTTTAAGACCTTTCGTGCCATGTAGGTGTCGATTTTATCCTGGCGAGCGATAGCGAGCCTGTAATTTAAGAGGAACCGGCTTTCAGCCGGGAAATTTTTCTACCGAAAAATGTACAAATTTATCTTGAAAGGGGGTCTAGGGGGAGTAATTTTAAGCTTGATGGAGGTCTAGGGAATCAACTAAAAACCTCCCCTTACTATTCAATGTTTATATTCAAAGTTTATATTTTCATCACTTATTTTATGGTCATGTTTTCTCACAGATTTTTATACTCAATGTTTATATTTCACATTACTTATTTTGTTTGTCTTTTATACTCAATGTTTATATTGCACATTACTTATTTTGTTTGTCTTTTATACTCAATGTTTATATTGCACATTACTTATTTGTTTGTCTTTTATACTCAATGTTTATATTGCACATTACTTATTTTGTTTGTCTTTTATACTCAATGTTTATATTGCACATTACTTATTTTGTTTGTCTTTTATACTCAATGTTTATATTTCACATTACTTATTTTGTTTGTCTTTTATACTCAATGTTTATATTGCACATTACTTATTTTGTTTGTCTTTTATACTCAATGTTTATATTGCACATTACTTATTTTGTTTGTCTTTTATACTCAATGTTTATATTTCACATTACTTATTTTGTTTGTCTTTTTCCTTCCAGATTCTACTAATAACGCTGCTCGTGGGGCAATGTTTATCGTGAGTATGATCTGATTGACTTATTAAACCCCTTAAGGGGAGGATTTTAGTTTGGTCCCTAGATATCCTTCAAGCTTAAGATTACACCCCCTTGAGCCCCTTTCAAGATAAATTTGTACATTTTTCGGTAGAAAAATGTCCCGGCTGAAAGCCTGTTCCTCTTAAATTACAGGCTCGCTATCGCTCGCCAGGATAAAATCGACACCTAAATGGCACGAAAGGTCTTAAAATTGACAGAAATGGGTTGAAAGTTCTAAAAATCGTCAAAATAATGGGGCAAACGTCTTAAAATTAGAAAAACAATGGGGCTAAACATGAGGGAGAAAGGAGTCCAGAAAAGAATCCCTCAAGTGGAAATCTCCGGTCCAATCTCCGGGGGGGGGGGGGAGGTAGTGGCTATTTTTTAATTAATTATATTAATTTATTTGTTTAGTTTCCTCGCTACACCTCCATCAACCTGACGTCATTTTAGTTACATTATTATTATTTTTTTCATTTCTTCCCATCCTTCAATTTTCTTCTCTTTCTTTTTTTTTCTTTTTTTTTAATTGTCTTTTTTTTTCTATCTGTTTCTGCTTTTGCTTTCTCTTCATACGCCTCATTCTTCTTCTTCATCCACCTCCTTCTTCTTCTTATTATTATTCTTCATCCAACTCCTTCTTCTTCATCGACCTTCTTCTTCTTCTTCATCCACCTTCTTCTTCTTCTTCATCCACCTTCTTCTTCTTATTCATCCACCTTCTTCTTCTTATTCATCCACCTTCTTCTTCGTCCACCTCTTTCTCCTTCTTCGTCCACCTCTTTCTCCTTCTTCCACCTTCTTCTTCTTCCACATCCTCCTTCTTCTTCTTCTTTTTCTTTCTTTGTCTTCTTCTTCTTCTGGTTTCTATCTCCTCTATAATTGGAGCAGTTGACCTCTTGCAACAGCTTGGCACGCCTCTGGGCCCTCCTTCTCCCTCATGCTTAGCCCCATTAGTTTTCAGATTAAAAACAAAACAGAATTATAGCCGGGTCTGTGTCTGAATATCTGAAATTACTCATGTTCTATATCTCTATCTCTATCTATCTATTCCTGTCTCTCTATCTATTTGTCTTACTATCTATGTATTATTCAATGTATCGATATGTATTTGCTATATATTTGCTATTTCATCGCTATAAATTTGCTTTTTATTTTATTAATTCGCTATTTACTGGCTATGTATTCGCTATTTATTCTATTATCCAGTCTATTTATCCATTTGACTGTCTATCTCCTAAGCTGTCAATTTGTGTGTGTGTGTGTTGATGATGATGATGGCTATAGAAAAGTAGGAGATTAGGGAGTTTTGGATAGAGGAAGAATAAGTTGAGAAATGGGAAGTACAGTAAAGGATATGTGTGTGTGTTTTGTTGTTGTTATGTATCTGTATTGACTGCACATGTGAAGGGTGAAGGTTGATGAACTTTGGGTTTATGCCAAGGTAAGAGAGTTGTATAACCACTTACAGGCATCATAGACCAATAATGTTATCTCTCTCTCTCTGTCTCTCTCTCTCTCTCTCTATGTCTCTGTATCTCTCTCTCTTTCTTTCTTTCTCTCTCTCTCTCTCTCTCTCTCTCTCTCTCTCTCTCTCTCTCTCTCTCTCTCTCTCTCTCTCTCTCTCTCTTTCTCTGTCTCTGTCTCTGCCATCTCTACTAGAATTAAGTCCTGACCACCTCGTTTGAATCGTAAGGTCTGTGTGGCCAGTGTATCTATGTAAATGTAAATCTCTCTCTCACTCTCACTCTCACTCTCGTTCGTTCTCTCGTTCTTTATCTCGTTCTCTCTCTCTCTCTCTCTCGTTCTTTCTTTCTCTCTCTCTCTCTCTCTCTCTCTCTCTCGTTCTTTCTCTCTCTCTCTCTCTCTCTCTCTCGTTCTTTCTTTCTCTCTCTCTCTCTCTCTCTCTCTCTCTCTCTCTCTCGTTCTTTCTCTCTCTCTCTCTCTCTCTCATGAGGTGGAAGTCTTAACTCATAGACCGCGACCTAATGGGGAAAAATATAAAGTTGAGGGAGGGAGTTGAGGGAGGGAGGGAGGGAGGATGGGACATAAAAGGGGGGGGGGGGAGTGGAGGATGTGGTATAGAGAAATACTATAGGTAGTGCCAGCAAACATGACAATAATCTTGACCCCTTAACTTCTTATAACTCGAAATGAATTAAAGCAATCGGGTTGACGTTTCTATCATTTGGGAAGAGTCCACCAGGAAATAGGTGTGGATATTTACAGCCAGTTTGCTCTAGGCCCTTTTGAGTGACAGAGAGGTCAGGGATCAAGATTATTGTCAAGTTTATTGGCGCTATCTATGCTACCCAATTTTGAGACATTTCCCGGTACTGGCGCGGTATCTGAAGGGTTCATTTTACACATGCTTAAGGGAAATCTCCCCTTAACCCTTTTAGGTCCGGGGGTTGCCGTTTAGTATTCATAAATAGAATTCTCTTAATCTCATAATTACCTCTCCAGAAATAGTTTTCTGCCCACAACTCGTTCAAAGACAGCTGCAGAGGTTGAAGTAATTAAACTAAAGGTTTCTAAACACCCCTGATGGTCAGAAAGGTTTAAAGTATCCCTGTAAGGACCCAATCGCGTCCTTCAGTGCGCAAAGGGGTTAAGGTGTATGAGAGAATTGCGATGCATTTCCTAGAACATAATTATCAGGTGAAACTCCTTCCAAGAAGAATGAACTAAATCGGTCTTCGCTCGTTATACATTCTGAGCTATATAATTTGCAATATTCAGTGCCCCATGTCTTGCTGCCCTCTCTCTCTCTTTCTCTCGTTCTTTCTTTCGTTCTTGTTCTCGTTCTTTCTCCTTTCTCTCTCTCACTTTCTCTCTCTCTCACTTTCTCTCTCTCTCTCTCTCGCTTTCTCTCTCTCTCGCTTTCTCTCCATCTCGCTTTCTCTCCATCTCGCTTTCTCTCTGGCTCTCTTTATCTCTGTTTCTTTCTCTCTCTCTTTCTCTCTCTCTCTCTCTCTCACTGAATAACTTAGGGAGGGTTATTCAAGTCTGTGAACAGCAAGAAGCCCTTTAACCCGTGGAGCCCCGTAAGTTTTGTAATGTTTGTTCACCAGAACCCGGCCGGTTTTCAAATTTTTTTTTTATTCCAGAAACCGAATGGGTTAGGAATGAAGGAAAAACCACGAAAAACCGCTCAAAAAGCTTAAAGAATGGTCCTACAGAGCCCCCGAAAACGTTTTTACAAGAGTAAAAAATTGAAGGCAATTACCCCAAAAAACCAGGTTATTGCGCGCTCACGCGCACGCACGTGGACTTTGAGAGTTTTCAACCATCGGCACGGTTGCGTGGGATACGTACACAGTTCCCATACAAATCTGAGCCCTCTTGAGTGGCTACACCTGAGGTTACGGTCGGCGCAATTAGGGTGACGCGTCAGATGCGTATCTGGGGCTGTGCGTTACATACATCGCCGACGTGTCAGACGCGTCGCTGGGGCTGTACGGGTTAAAATAATAACATTGGATCCCTAAATGATCCAACAGGCCATCTATAAGTTTCGGAGATCCAATCAAGCAGTCAAAATGGACTTGCGTGTAGCTATACTGACCTTCTGACTCCACTCTTGATGGTTTCTATGGGCGAGCTTCTAGACCAGGACTCTTCTCCACCTTAGTATCGTAGCTCTGTAAAATGTTGATTGACTTTCCCTAAACCCTTTCGCACATTCCCTATAAAGGCTACGGCAAATACAACCCTAATTACAGTATTATGCTTTTTCCACCAACCAACTTCACCTCCAAACTCAATTAATGAAATCAACAAATACATGTGGCACTCCAAGGACACGAACCTACAGTAGGACACTCACATCGAAATTCCGCGCACTTATGCATTACGGCTTAAACCTTGGTACTTTGGGCCACGGTTCAAACGCGGCACGGTGGTGGTTCGTTGGATGTACGGACAAGTATGGCAGAGTTACGGTGATGTACGGTATACCTACGGCGATCCACGGTGTGTGACGGTGGTGCATCATAACTGACAAATATCGGTGGCGGCGGACGTACGGCAAAGTACGGCGGACGTATGGCGAAGTACGGTGGTGGTACGGTGTTGTACAGCAGCTGTACAGCAAAGGTACGGTGACCGACGGCATGCCGCAAAGAAACCATGCCAGGCATTTGGGGGCATATATATAGGAAATCACACTAACTCACAGCCATTTGAACATACACCCGCACACCCCAGCATGGACGACCTTGAGATTTTGATGACTCCTTTCGAACTAGAAGCACAGAATGCAGAATTACTATTATTTTGTTTATCAATTAAGGAAATTGAGGAAGAAGAAACGTAGCTGGAAAGAAGTGTGCTCAGGCGTTCATCATTTGGCCACTATGAACAGACAAATTCCTTTCGAAATAATATACAGGTCGACTTTGATATGTTTATGGAATTACAGGAACATATTGGCCCTTGAGTCGAGGAAAAAGACACCTTGGCGTCGCCAGAAACCCACGCGGTGCGCTGTTGCCACGTCTCCTGGTATACCGTGTTGCCACCTTTATCCACCGTCACGCCACCTTGCCATCATACTGATCCCCATATGGGTTCCCTATCACCACCATGGTTCACCGTGTTATTGCATCACTGTTTACCATACGGTTATCGTAATAGGGTTACGTTGTACCACGGTCTCCATATAGCCACTGTCACTTACCATGATGAGGTCATGGTGTACTGGCATTGCTTTGTCTCACCACAGTGCATGATGGTGGAGGCAGTCCACGGTGAAGTACGACATTGCACGGTGTTGCTACGTTGGCAAAACAGCATTACTAAGGTGATGCGCGGTTTTTCCATCAGTCACGGCGGAAATTTTAAGTTTTGTGTTGTCTCAAAAATGTACTGCCCCTAGCAGGCAAGTGGGGTTGTCTGGACGGTGGTGCAGGGTGCGGGGCGGTGTCTTACGAACATGGTCGTGGTGCTGATACGGAGTGTGGATCGTGGCGCATCGTGAACTTATTCCTGTATTTGTGAAAGCTCCTTTTAGTCATAAGAAACATGGTATTTCCCTAGGACTCCTCTACTCAGGGTTGTAAAAATTACCGCATGAACAAGGTCAACTTATGTATATACTGTATATATATATATATATATATATATATATATATATATATATATATATACTGTATATACAGTATATACACCTGTATATTTATATGTGTGTGTGTGTTTGAAAGATCACAGAATACACGTACATATAATACAGAAATTATCTTAGCCCCAGTTGGGAATCGAATTTTTGAGATATATGAATTTAATGTAAACTATTCATGACGATAATTAAGACCTAACAGAAATGTTGGATTACCAAGCCCTCAAACTACCAGATATCACTTGATCACGCGAACAAGTATGAAGTTTATTCCTGGTAATGCAAGTTTAAATTCTGTAAAATAAAATTATGTCTAGGAGGGCGAAAATCCCTTGGTGCAATCTCATCCCAATATACAATAATAAACTTGCTAGATAATTTATGAGGGTTTGGTTGACGTTCAGTAATGTCGTTTGTCACACCTTAAGGGGGAGGTAGTAGCCTTTTCTGGATCCCCATGTCGCTCATTTTAACACGTTCGTTCCATTACTTTGGCGATTTTAAGACCTTTCGGCCCATTGCTTTGTCAATATTCCTAATCTGAATAAAATCGTTAAGAGTTGTCAATATACAATGGAAAGGGTGTCACCGGCACTTTATGGATTAAGAAAGACCTACGTTACTAAGAGGGTTTATTGAGATGGCATTTACCCGTTCGAGTCCTAGAGGTAGATTATACACTAAAGAAAATCGGGGGAGGTACTCTCGCTTTTTGTGGACCCCCTTCTCCCTCATGTTTAGAGACCTATTAGTTTTGCGATTTTAAGTCGTTCGTTCATTAGTTTACCGATTTTGAGACCTTTCGCCCCCAATTATTTTGTCAATATAAAGACCTTTCGTGCCTCTTATGGGTCGATATTTTCCTGGCGAGCGATAATGTAATGTAATATTTTAAGAAACCGGCCTTCGGCCTTGACATTTTTCTACCGAAAAATATATAAATATATATTAAAAGGGGGTATACGGGGTGTTTTAAAAGGGGGTATACGGGGTGTTTTAAAAGGGGGTATACGGGGTGTTTTAAAAGGGGGTATACGGGGTGTTTTAAAAGGGGGTATACGGGGTGTTATTAAAAGGGGGTATACGGGGTGTTTTAAAGGGGGGTATACGGGGTGTTTTAAAAGGGGGTATACGGGGTGTTTTAAAAGGGGGTATACGGGGTGTTTGAAAAGGGGGTATACGGGGTGTTTTAAAAGGGGGTATACGGGGTGTTATTAAAAGGGGGTATACGGGGTGTTTTAAAAGGGGGTATACGGGGTGTTTTTAAAAGGGGGTATACGGGGTGTTTTTAAAAGGGGGTATACGGGGTGTTTTTAAAAGGGGGTATACGGGGTGTTATTAAAAGGGGGTATACGGGGTGTTTTTAAAAGGGGTATACGGGGTGTTTTTAAAAGGGGGTATACGGGGTGTTTTTAAAAGGGGGTATACGGGGTGTTTTTAAAAGGGGGTATACGGGGTGTTTTTAAAAGGGGGTATACGGGGTGTTTTTAAAAGGGGGTATACGGGGTGTTTTTAAAAGGGGGTATACGGGGTGTTTTTAAAAGGGGGTATACGGGGTGTTTTTAAAAGGGGGAATACGGGGTGTTTTTAAAAGGGGGTATACGGGGTGTTTTTAAAAGGGGGTATACGGGGTGTTTTTAAAAGGGGGTATACGGGGTGTTTTTTAAGCTTGATGAAGGTCTAACGAGGAAATTCATATATAAATATATAAATAAGTAGCCCCCAAAACCAGCAGTAGGGTAACCTGAATATAACATTTACGTCATTGTGTTGAAGGTTTCTCATTGAGTGATATATTCTGTACCCAAGCTAAAGGGAGATTTATATTTAGAAGAAGAATATCCAACAAAGAGAGAGAGAGAGAGAGAGAGAGAGAGAGAGAGAGAGAGAGAGAGAGAGAGAGAGAGACAGGCAGAGAGACAGAGACAGAAAGAGACAAAGGCAGAAAGAGAGAGAGAGAGAGATAGGCAGAGATACAGAGTCAGAGAGAGAGAGAGAGGCAGAGAAACACAGGCAGAAAGAGAGAGAGAGAGATAGGCAGAGATACAGAGTCAGAGAGAGAGAGAGAGAGAGAGAGGCAGAGAAACACAGGCAGAGAGAGAGAGAGAGAGAGAGAGAGATAGACAGGGATACAGAGAGAGAGAGAGAGAGAGAGGTGCGTTTCCTAGAACAGACCAGGTGAGACTCCTTCCAGGAAAAATGAACTAAACAGGTTTTTGCTCGCTTATACTGTACATCCTGAACTATTTATTTATCTATATCTATCTATCTATCTATCTCTTTCATTCTCTCTCTCTCTCTTTCTCTCTCTCTCTCTTTCATCTTTGCTATCCTTTCCTTCTACTTTATCTTACTCTTAGGGTTCCTATATATACTAGGATTAAGTCCTGACCACCTAGCAGACATCGTAACATCTGTGTGGTCATTGTATCTATGTAAATGTATGTAAATCTCTCTTCCCCCAAATGGCCACAACCGAACCGAACACACTCCAAAGCGACTTAGGAGTTAGCTTAGATTAGGTATATACTCGCTACCGCTCACCAGGAAGAAGTCGAGACCTGGATGGGGATAAACGTCGTAAAACAGTTGGCTGAATGGGGCCGAATGGATACAAGCCCGGGCAAGAGAGAAAAGGAGAGAAAGATGAAGAAAAAAAAGCCGGTGGACTGGGTGGTGTCAATCTTCATGATTTCCTCTTCTCGATCTTCTTCTGCCGCGCCTTAAGGGGAGATTTCCACTTGAGGGATTTTTTTTTTTACTCCTTTCTCCCTCATGTTTAGCCCCATTGTTTTCCTAATGTTAAGACGTTCGCCCCATTATTTTGACGATTTTAAGAACTTTCAACCCATTTCTGTCAATTTTAAGACCTTTCGTGCCATTTAGGTGTAGATTTTATCCTGGCGAGCGATAGCGAGCCTGTAATTTAAGAGGAACCGGCTTTCAGCCGGGACATTTTTCTACCGAAAAATGTACAAATTTATCTTGAAAGGGGCTCATGAGTAAAGCTTGAAGGATATCTAAGGATCAAACTAAAAACCTCCCGTTAAGCCCCCCCCCCCTCCCTTGTTTCTTCTTTCTATTGCCACTCCCGCTGATCCCCCCCCCCCCTCCTAATAATCACACCTTGTCACTTATATACACCAGATACCTGTTCTGCTGCCACACCTATCACCCCCTCCCTAATATTGAAGCCTTGTCACATATACATCCCGTATATGCTATTAAATATTATATACTGTATGTAGCCTAAGCCTACATAATTTGATTGATTGATTGATAGATAAGTAGGTACATAGATAGATTGATTATTGATATATATATATATATATATATATATATATATATATATATACTCTAACCATAACACCATCCAGACAGTTAAAGGTTAAGTACATGACTCTACGATTTTATATCCATTTATCGAATTCCTGATATCAATCTAATCATGTACTCAAACCCAAATGCACACTGAATAAACTAATAAGTCCTCAGCTCTATACAAGCATGGAACCACCCTAAAATCTGTCAGAGATAGTTGGAGTAAAATTATAGAAGGCGTCATATCTTGTTCAAGGCCTTAGAAACTATGTGTAGTCATCCGGTAGCGGATCCAATGAAGGCTGCCATGTAACCCTTCCTAAGAGCTGACATAAGATCCGATATTAGAGTAGGTGGTTAGAAGCTGGGGTAGGGGTGGTTAATGGGGATAGTGGCTGAATTTTTGGTCTATTTATTCAGTTATTCGTATAATATTCAGTTTCCTCGCTAGATCTACCTTCATCAAGCTAAAAATAACACCCCTAGACCCCCCTTCAAGATAAATTCGTACATTTTTCGGTAGAAAAATTTACCGGCCAGAGGCCGGTTCCTCTTAAAATTCCAGGCCGCTATCGCTCGCCAGGAAAAACTTGACACCTAAATGGCACAAAAGGTCTTAAAATTGACAGCAAAATGAGGCAAAAAATCTTAAATTCGACAAACTAATGGGGCAAGCACCTTAAAATCTGAAAACTAATGGGGCTAAACATGAGGGAGAAGGGGATCTAGAAAAACGAAGCTCATCAATGTAGTCGTCTGGTAGCGGATCCAATGAAGGCTGCCGTGTAACCCTGCCAGATCTTACACACGAGAGAGCTGACATGAGATCCGAAATTTGAGTACGGTCGCGCTAATAGGTCATGTCTCGGCTGTCGTTACGTTTGGCTCGGTCTATTCTGTATTAATGTCTGTCAGATGTTGAATAGGGTGGGTAAGTGTAGGGACCTGTTTGTATATCTCACTCAAAAAGGAAAAATCGTGTGTAAATACTGCTGACACCAATTTGATCAAAATATACTTTGTGCCGAGACATCACTTATTTGGCCGACTGTTTGGATGGCCAAATAAGTCGTGTCGCCGCTGTCATTACGTTTTGCTCTCTGTGTGCTGTATTAATGTCTGTCAGATGTTGAATAGGAGCTACGAGCTATTGTCTTGCCAGTAACAAAATAGACACCAAAATGGTACGAAAGGTCTTAATATTGACAAAGAAACGGAGCGAAAGGTCTTAAAATCGCCAAAGTAATGGGCCGAACGTCATGAAATCTTAAAACTAATAGGTCTAAACGTGACGAAAGGGGGGGTAGGGGGGGGGGCAGAAAAAACGGCTCATCATGTCCCCTTAAGAGCGGGGTATGTAGGAACACTAATAGAAGGGGGGGAGGGGGGAGTGACCTTGGTGTAAATTGATGATGCTTTGTGCCTTCAGAGTACGCGCGCAAACACATGCACACACGGGCTTCACCGTGTTGAGTGGTGGAATGTACAGGCTCTCAGCCTATGCCCGAGAGGGAGTAGTTGGAATATAGAAAAAAAAAAAAAATGTACCCACTATACATAAGTACACACAAACACACACACACACACACACACACAAACTCACACACACACAAACACACAAACTCACACACAAACACACACACACACACACACAAACTCACACACACACACACAAACTCACACACACACACACACACACAAACACACTCACACACAAACACACACACACAAACTCACACACACACACAAACTCACACACACACACAAACACACACACACACACAAACTCACACACACACACACACAAACACACACACACAAACTCACACACACACACACACAAACTCACACACACACACACAAACTCACACACACACACACACACACACACACAAACTCACACACACACACACACACACAAACACACACACACACACACACACACACACACACACACACACACACAAACTCACACACACACACACTCACACACACACACTGTAAACCTTACCCTCACACATAAACACACACAAACTCAGACACACACACCGGTCAGGTAGGTAGCAACCACTTCTAGGAAGCTGGCCCCAAAGTATATGTCGCTGCCTCTCTCTCTCTCTCTCTGTATCTGTATCTGTCGCTGCCTCTCTCTCTCTCTCTGTATCTGTATCTGTCGCTGCCTCTCTCTCTCTCTCTCTCTCTCTGTATCTGTATCTGTCGCTGCCTCTCTCTCTCTCTCTCTCTCTCTGTATCTGTCGCTGCCTCTCTCTCTCTCTCTCTGTATCTGTATCTGTCGCTGCCTCTCTCTCTCTCTCTCTCTCACACACACACTAATCCCAGCCTACCCTGACGTTAAATCTCTCTCTCTCTCTCTCTCACCTCCTTGCACCAACTAGCAGCCTTCACCTTTATAATATTACATACCCAAAGGCAGTGTCACACGAGCGCTTAATACAGCACACAGAGAGCAAAACGTAATGACAGCGGCGACAAGACTTATTTGGCCAACTGTACGTCCTCCTCCCATACTTTTATGTATGTATATATGTATATATGTATATTATGTATTCATTTACTTACGAATTTGTTCATTTGTATATTTTGGTTGGTTGGTTTGTGTGTGTGTGTGTATGTATGTAATTATGTATATATTTATTGTCTTGATAGCGTAATGCTTAGTGTGCGGAATTTCGGTGTGAGTATCCTAGGTTCGAGTCCTTGGAGTACCACATGTATTCATTACTCTCATTGATTTCATTAGTTAGGTTTATTGGTAAATTAATTGATGGGTTGGTGAAAACAAATATGAATTATGAGAGAGCCTTTCAACCTGTGACACCAGAGTATAATATATTATATCAGACATAATTTGGTGAGGTAGTTTGAACGGCTGATCCAAAATTTGAGGTAATTCAACGGGTCATTAAGGAACACCCCTTTCTTAAAATTAATCCTCCATTACAAACCCCAATGCACCTAAATAAACTAATGAAAGCATATGGTCCTACCGGGATTCGAACTCGGGACACCACACCCAGAACATACAGTAGCATCTAAACCATTACACCACCAACACAGTTAAAAGTTGAGTTCGCCATTCCTTCATCCCTCTATTTTTTTTTTTCTATTTTCAGATTCAACTTTCCCCCGTCGCCGCCTTCGCCTTCTGCCTATGTGACCGATGACCCGAACGGCAAGATATACATCGTGAAAGGCAACAAGCCCAAAAACCTGACCTCGAGCTTCCAGACCGTTAGCGCCCCCATCTATTCCAACCCTTATGGCTTTTCCACTAAAGTCAAGAATTTTGGAATATTACCGTCGCTCGTAGCTGAACCTCGAGCAATTTTTTCCAATCCATACGGCTATTCAGAACAGATCGAGAAGTTAACTTATGGCTCTAAGGATGCCAAGAATGGGTTTGAAAAGGTTGAAGGCATTGCCACAAATCCCTATGGTTTCTCTACAGACGTCAAAAAAATCAATAAGTTCGCTGAAGCATTTGAGGCTGTTCCAGTCATTGATTCAAATCCATATGGTTACTCCGAGAACGTGTACAGAGACATTTACAAGACAAACAACGCTGGAACACCATTTGAGAAAGTGGATGCCATTGTGAATAACCCATATGGATATTCAACACAATTTCTCCGTGTAGAAAAAAAAGATGCATTTGAAGCTGTACCATCTATTTACGTGAATCCCTATGGATATTCCGAGCAAATTCAACGACAACAACAACAACCCAACATCCCACCAAGTAGTTTCAGTACCCAAGGGCCGATACCTGACAACCCGTATGGGTATAGTAAGGAGATTCATCAACTCAGCAAACCCGCTCATGCATTTGAGAACCTTGATACAATCTTTTCAAATGTATATGGTTTTTCTACTCAAGCACAAAGGGAAATTTACCGAGTTAGGCAACATCAGAGTGGTTTTGAGAAGGTTGGAACGATCACTGGTAATCCTTATGGATTTTCCACACAAGTTCACGATATTGACAGCAATCCTGAAGCTTTTGAAAATTTCCCAGTTATTAATGATAATCCTTATGGACTATCCAAGATCATATTAAAGGCTCTTCATTCACCAAAACATGCCGAAGATCTTTTTGAGAGTGTAGATAGCATTATCGATAATCCCTATGGTTATTCCACTAAGGTCACAGGAGGTGCAAGTCCACAAGAAGCCTTTGAAAATGTTCCAGCTATAACTTCAAATCCATATGGTTACTCTCAAAACATCATCAAAACTGCCGATAGAGAGAGGAGCTTTCCAACAGGATTCGAAGACGTGCAGGAGATTTTGAAAAACCCATATGGTTTTTCCGAAGATATTAGAAGCTCGGAAGGTTTGGCTGAAGCCTTTGCCAAATTCGACACCATTCATTCAAACCCATATGACTATTCTGAGAAAATTATAAAGGAACCTCAATCTCTTCAGGGAATTACCAGCAGCTTTGAACCAATCGTGTCAATTCTATCTAATCCCTATGGCTTCTCCCAAAAAACTGAAATCTTGGATTCAGATAAAGATGCGTTTGAATCTATTGCGACTATTCCCACAAATCCTTATGGATATTCCAATCAGATTTATAGTCTTCTCAACAAGCCTCGAGGTGCGAGCAGCAGCTTTGCTAGTAGTAGCACTAGCATTGATTCAAATCCATATGGATATGGAAAAGAAACTGTCTCCATACCAAATCCTAGCAGTTCATTTGGAACATATGACACCATACCCAGTAACCCATATAGATTTTCTGAGGAGATTAGGAAACTTCCTCACAAATACTCAAATCCCGTGTCTGGCTTCGAGGCTGTGCTTAGTATTTCAAATAATCCTTATGGCTTTTCTAATCAACAGCCTGTGTTGAGATCTCGGTCAGAAGCATTTGAGCCATTTGAAACCATTGGTAACAATCCCTATGGATATTCAAAATTAGTCACGGAGGAGACTCACAAGCCAGAAGAAGTGCAGACTGCATTTGAACAAGTGCAAGAAATTTCTTCCAACCCATACGGCCTTTCAAAGAAAGTGGTAAGTTTACCTGACGCCTTGAGTAGTTTTGAGAGTGTGCCTTTAATAGTGGACAACCCTTATGGCTTCAGCAAATCCATCTTAAAGGGTAGTTTCGAGCCAGCCGATCATGTCTCCAGCTTTGACACACGTGACAAGAGCATCAGTGCCAATCCTTATGGCTTCTCTGACAAGGTAGGACAAATAAATTATGACACAAGTAGTTTTGGTAACGTTGGGTCAATTTACATAAATCCTTATGGTTATTCACAAAATGTGGTGAAGACAGGTCCACAATCAAGAGATCTTCCATCTTCTTTTTATCCATTTTCTGATATTTTGAGCAATCCATATGGATATTTAACAACAACTAAGCAAAGTGTAGAAGTTCTATCTAGTGTTGAGCCTGAAGAGGTTATTACTGACAATCCTTATGGCTATTCTAGTGTTGAGCCTGAAGAGGTTATTACTGACAATCCTTATGGCTATTCCAAGCGTATCTGGAAGGATGTTCACATTCCTAAGGAATATTCATCAGGCTTTGGGAAAGTAGATTCGATCACCAATAATCCTTATGGTTATTCGATCACCAATAATCCTTATGGTTATTCGATCACCAATAATCCTTATGGTTATTCGATCACCAATAATCCTTATGGTTATTCTCGATTGGTAAAAAGTGACTTCTCTGAACCAAGTTCTTTTACATCCACAGACATGATAAGGCAAAATCCGTATGGCTATTCCACCAAAATCATACCACAATCTGATCAACTACAGGATAAGCAATCTTCTTTTGATACTGTTTCACAAATTACATCTAACCCATATGGATATTCAGAAAAGATTTCTTCATTCAAGGAACTTCCATCTAACTTAGAACATGTTGATTTCATAACTCACAATCCATACGGCTTTTCCGAAGAAATCAAGAAAATCTCAATCCCTTTAAATTTGCAACCAAGTGGGCATCAGACGTACACCATCTCTGACAATCCATATGGGTACTCTAAGGAACTGCTGAAACTCTCAAGTGTGCCAAGCTCCTTCCAGCCTGCTGACTTTATCTTCAATAATCCATATGGTTATTCTGAGTACATTACAAAGGACTATCATTCGACCAAGGACTTAACCTCAAGTCTTGCCCCAGTAGAGGACATAGTAAATAACCCTTATGGATTCTCTGAAGACACATTAAAAATAAATCACAAACCAAGTTCTTTTGAATCTGCCACAGACATTCCTTCAAATCCATATGGTTTCCCTCGACTGGCACGTTTTGATAGCTATGGAAGCAAGGTAAGATCCTCTAGTTTCGAACCCATTCATTCTATTACGAAAAATCCATATGGATTCTCTGAACAAGTTGATAGCATTGATACGGCCGATGCATTCTATAATCAAGGAAACATCCCATTCAATCCCTATGGATTCTCAGAAAAAATCTATAGGTCTGCAGAAAACCGAGTGAAATCTCTACCCTCAAGTTTCACTGATGTCAGTTCCATTTCCAGTAATCCCTATGGTTACCCTTCTCAAAGTACAGTAGAGGTACCTTCATCATTTGTAAAAACAGAGATAATTGATTTGCAGCCATATGGATATCCAACCAGAGTTTATAAATCATTAACTTCACCCAGATCACTTCCGTCTAGTTTTGATAAAGTAGATTCCATCGACTCAAACCCCTATGGATTCTCAGAGTCAGTGCAGCATGTGGATAGTGATATTTCGTCCTTTGGCTTAATTGAGAACATTTTCTATAATCCATATGGTTTTTCTGAATACATCACAAATCATTCATACACCTCACCAGAAGGACTGGAAAGTTCTTTTGCTGAATCTCCAGGACTAAATGGTGCAGCAAGTACCATAACTTCTACTCCTTATGGCTTTTTCAAAAATATTAAGATATTAGCAGCACAAAATGAGGCATTTGAGGGAGTAGCGGCAATAAATAGCAATCCATATGGGTTTTCAGACCACATCAAGCCGCAGACAATAGGGACGAAGAAGCACCTCTCGTCTTTTGGCCCGACTGACCCCATCACGACCAACCCATACGGATACCCGAGGCAGGTACAATTGAGCACCATCACCCAAGATGCCTTCAGGAAAACGGGAGCCATCTTGGATAACCCCTACATGTATTTTACCGGAGAGCTCATACCTTCTCTTCCATCCTCTTTTGTAAGCGCTGCGGAGACCCCGGGGAGCCCCTATGGTTTCCTGTTCTGATTCCGAGAGGTGAAGCCAAAAGAGTTGAGAAAACGACAAGCGAGGAGAAAACGACAAACGAACCATTCTGATCCCTCCGGTGGTATGCTGGCGACCGTTTTCAATTTATTATGGTTATCAGTACTCAATTTTATTCATAATACACTACAGCTCTATTAGTAAAAAGAATAACGATTAACTTCACGAACATACTGACTTACACAGGACCTTCATAACTTGCAAGAAATGTTCTAATGATATTCATAATAAAATGAAACAGTCGCACTCCCTGAAAAGTTAAGGGGAGGTTTGTAATTTGCTCCCTAGACCTCCATCAAGCTTAAAAGGAAATCCACACAAGACCCCCCATCGAGATAAATGTGTACATTATTCGGTAGAATAATGTACCAGTTCCTCCTAAATTGCAGGCTCGCTATCGCTTGCCAGGACAAATTTGACACCTAAGTGGCATGAAAGGTATTTAAGGGGGGTCACCCTTTTGTTTTTATCTTTTCTCTCTTTATCTGGCTTGTATCCATTCGGCCTCATTCAGCCAACTGTTTTAAGACATTTATCCCCATCCAGGTGTCGATTTCTTCCCAGCATTGTATGGAGAAATCCGGCTTCGCCGGAGAAATTTGTCTATCGAAAAATTTACAAATTTAGCTTGCTGTCAAAACAAAAATATATATATGCTGGCTCGCTACCGCTTGCCATAAAAATATTGACATCTGGATGGGGGTAAACGTCTTAAAACAGTAGTATGAATGGAGCCGAATGGATACAAGTCAGAGAAAGAGAGAAAAGGAGAGAAAAAAAGCAGGTCACCCCCCTTAAATAGACAAAGAAATGGCGTGAATGATCTTCAAATCGCCAAACTAATGGGGCAAGCACCTGCAAATCTCAAAATGAATGGGGCTAAGAATGAGGGAGAAGGGGGTCCAGAAAAAGCAAGCCTCCCCAAAATACTAACTGTCGGCTTCCTATGACTAATTAACTATGACTAATTAACTATGACTACATAACTATGCTTACTCTTGAGAGGATTATGACGCATTTTGACAGTTCATTCTGGCTATATGCTTAAGCCGGAGTCACACGAGACGTTTTTCCAGCAATTTTTACGGGCAATTATGGTCTGGCAGCTTAAAAAATTACACTTTATCAGAATTCAGCCGCCTAACATACTCTAACTTCAGTCTAGTTACCGATACCAGTGCAAAAAAAGTCCCGAAATATAACAAGAACAAAACTTGCTCATGGAAAATTGACGGAAAAAGTGCTCGTGTGACAGCGGCTTTACTCTGACTTTTACTTATACTTATGCTTATGCTTTTACTTATATATTTTCTAGATCTCAAGTGACGGCGTCTCTTCCGTGGATTGACCTCCCTACTGCCAACCTAGAAGTTGGCAGATTGGGAGCCAAAGTGTCATATTTTTTCCTTTCCCCCTCAACTTTCCCTTCATAATTGCTGAGGGGCACAGGGCCTTAGGCGGGGCTTTGGTTTCCCGGGCGTTTCTGCACCCTCCTCAGCTCCCCGCCTTGGAGTGACTTCGGTCACCTGGGCCTTATTAGTGGTAAGCAGGGAGGGTTCTGTGGGACCGCTCGGTTACGGCCTTGTCCTTGCTCAGGACCTTGGCGCTGCTCGGCCAGACAGCCTGGGGAAAAACAAAAACAACAACAACAACAACTCTCTGACTTCCATATAATACCTTCTTAATCTAAATATAATCATCTAGTAGTAACCAGAAAACAGAACAGGAATGCGACATAGAATCTTGAGAGGGACAATTATCCGCCAATTTCCTTTAATCTTTAATTCACTTTTAACACTATCTGGTGCAACGTCTTGGGGGTTAGTTATGACATTTTGTTTAATTAATGTTGAGAGTATAAATATTTATTTCCATTTTCGAACACTCTCCCGACCCCCTTCGAACTAAAACACTTCCCCCAGACCCTCCTTCAAGATAAATGTGTAAATTTTTCAGTAGAAAATGTCTTCCATATTCTTCCAAATTGCAGATTCGCTTTCGCTCCTCTAGGGTTTAAGGGGGTAGTGCTTGGACTTCGGTCTATATATGTATTTATTAATTTTATTTTTAGTTTCCTCGCTAGACCTCCATCAAGCTTGGAAAAACACCCTCTAGACCCCCTCTCAAGAAAAATTTGTACATTTTTCGGTAGAAAAATTTCCAGTTCTTTCTAAAATTAGAGGCTTGCTTTCGCTCGCCAGGAAAAAATCGACACCTAAAGTGCATGAAAGATCTTAATATTGATAAACAAATGAGGCGAAAGGTCTCAAAATCTCCAAACTAATGGAGCAAACTTCTTAAAACCTCAAAACTAATATGCTAAACATGAGGGAGAAAGGGGTCCAGAAAAAGCGAGTACTGCCCCCCCTTACTGAATAAGGAAAGCCATAAATAAGCTATGATTCGATGCTTTAGCTGTTTTGATATATATATATATATATATATATATATATATATATATATATATATATATATATATATATATATATATATTCTTTTTTGTCGTTTTCTTCCTTACATGCTATAATAAAAAAATATGTAAAATGTTTTCAAAAAAGCTTTCCAATTTGTGTGGTTTCTTTCTGTAAGGAAGTTGGAGCTGTAGACATTTAACAGAATTTACAGCTAAAATACGGTCGTAGTACATTTATATATATACATAAAACCTAATTCAACATACTCTTTAGCTATCAGAAACCTACATTATTATTACACTTGTTTAATATCGATGTTCACGGCTCCAACTTCCTTATAGCCTGAAACTCGCAAGGGGTCGATTGGTGTAGCTTCTCTCTCTGTGCATTTGTTTATGTAATTAATTAATTATTTTCAGTATTTATGAATACCAGTCCTATGATCAATTATACCAGTCCTATGATCAATTATACCAGTCCTATGATCAATTATACTGATTTTGAAAACTATTTGCGTTTCATTTCTTCATGATGTATATTTATTGTAAGTTATATATATATATATATATATATATATATAGGTGTGTGTGTGTGTGTCTTACGCGATTTTGTTAGCCCTCTCAGTATATCACTGTATAAATTAAGCTTCGGAAAGGTGTGTGGGGGTCATGAATAATTAAGATACAATTTATTTACTGAATTGCTAGATGTTCTTCCTAACCTGTAAAAACTCATCCATGTCAGCACAAAAAAAAAAAAAAAAATCCATGTTACTATAAAACTGAAAATCTGAAACGCCTCTTGCAAAAAAAGTGTAAAATGTTAACAAGACAAATACATAGCTCGGGGCGAATTTGGAAACAGCTTGACACGTATGTTTTTTATTGTTACAAATAATAATAATAATAATAATAATAATAATAACAATGATTATAATGTATGTAGTATAATTTTTACATTTAGAGTGGATAAATGACAGCCAATCATTAGCAAACAGTTTATTAATGACAATCCGTTCCCTGACAAATTATCACTTCTTTCGTATCAGCGATCGGCTTCGATCGTGTAAAGTGCATTCTTATAATGAACAGAATCGACAGGGAGAACTCAATTTTGTTTAACCCTTTCTGTACCGGAGACGTCTTTTTCATTTTATTCTAGCTATGTTTAGACGATTTTGTGCAGTTTACGAAGGATGTGTGGTAGTAAAAAGGGTTAAGCGAAATGTTGCAAAGCCTGTTAATTGTTGGAAGTCCTTTTTAAACTGAATACAATAGTTTAATAGTAGCTACAAGAAAATTAAAAAGATGTCACAGGTACAGAAGGGGTTAAGAAATTGGGTGTTTTTTGCCTAACGTTTCGGAACTCAACTCATTTCATCATCAGAGCCTAAAATACAAAAACAAGGCTTCGCTTAGTCAAATGTGAATATTTCTATGTTTACATAAACAAACTTAATCTAATTCAAAGTCAATTTAATAAGTTAAAACACGGAATCATTTATGACAGATATATATATATATATATATATATATATATATATATATATATATATGAAATTGCGTTCAATCGCGCTAATAAGTGTTGTTTCGGCACCAAGTATGTTTTGATCAATAATTGGTTTCAGCAATATCTAAGCTTCATTTCTTCATATCGAGTGAAATATACAAACATGTTCCTTTAGTTACCCACCCTATTAAACATTTGACAGCCAATAATACAGCAGAGAGCAAGCCAAACGTAATAACAGCTGGGACATGGATACGTCTTTTGAGATTTCAATTAGTCATAAACGTAACCAAGTTTGTGGTCTCACATACAGAGCATATAAGATGTGTTCCTCCTACACATACATCTTGATAAGGCACTGTAATAGCTAGTTATTTCAGCTCTCGTGTGATACCGGCTTTAGGTCGTTCAGTTCGAACACGATGATAATTTACGAATCCCTTACACTCTGCTATACGCACAGTACAGTACACATTCTCAGCAACACAATCATAAATTCACACAGTCACACTTCTCAGCTCACGGTGGTAGCAACAACGACTTAGACCTGCCAATCCTGGAGGCCCTACACCGGTACAGACGTAACAAAGATACACAGTAAGTGACACGTCGTCTTGTGATCTACTTAGTTAAAATAGGACTTCAGAGGCTATCCACCCTATCAAGAAGAACGTCAGGACTGGAGCCTCTCTTCGAGAACTCCAGTCACTAGGAAAACGTGATTTCTTTTCCTTCCCCCGTTAAGTACCCATGTTGTCATATTACATCTTGTTATAGTTTATTGGTATAATTCTATATTATTTGTATCATAGACTACAGTAGTTCTGGACTTGACACTAAAATGGAACTTTGCAGTAAGGGGCTGAACATCGGAAAGCGAACCCCTAAGTTCGAACCTCGAAACCGCGAACAAGTGATATATTCGCGGTTTCGAGGTTCGAACTTGGGGGTTAGTTCTCCGATTTGGGGTCCCCTACTGCAAAGTTCCATTTTCGTGTCCAGTCCAGATCTACTATTTCCATATAAAGTATTTTTCCGTATATTAACTTAGTTAGTTTAATTGCCATTGATTTTTGTTTTCAGTAAATACAAAACTATTCACATTTGAGAGAGCGAAGCTTCCTTCGTATTTTAGGCTCTGATGATGGAATGAGTCGAGGTCCGAAAAGTTAGCCAGTAAGAACATAACATAAGCAAACGGGAGTCTACAGAGAGCCGACTGGCCGACACCTAGATGGGGATGAACCTCTTTAAACAGTAGGCTGAATGAGGCCGAATGGATACTAGCCAGAGAAGGAGAGAAACGGAGAGAAAAAAGCAGGTCACCCCCCTTAAGGGAAGTGAAGTGGTTAATGAGGGGTGGACTTACAATTGTATGTATGTATGTATGTATGTATGTATGTATGTACTCAGGCACATACCCCATAGCTGGGGGTGGCCGACTCGAGACAGATCCCGAACAGAAGCAACAAAACAAAGAACAAATATACAAACTCGCACACGTTTAGGTCGTCCAGGAGAAGACCCAGAGACCAAGGCCCATTTAGGGTCCCCAGCAAGACTCTCAGGTCCCAGACCTCCCGGAAAGGTTCCGGTCTCAGCAGGCAGACATGCAGCGGAGCACACCACAATGCCTGAACATATCACTTCCAGGCATGGCCCTTCATATAATTATACAACTTACAATTAGCTTAAAGAAATAATAAATGTGAAACTGGATAACATTCCGTTTTTGCTATCTCTATTTTTAGGTTTCCTTCTCAAAGAATGCAGGATACAGTACATAACAACAACTATTCAATGATGTAGATATTAATGAAAATCCTTTGTTTCCTGCTGACTCTTTAATAATTGGAGATCTTTCGCAATTCAAGGACATGTCTTTGTTACTCAGTAGCATTAATAGCTCTAGGAATCCTTTGGGACTTATCACGTTAGTTAGAACATCTAGTTCACGTACTACAGTACCCCAAGAATATGGTAGATAGTGCATGTAATAGTTTATAAGTATTAACGAAAGTCCGGTTACAAATGGAAACTTCTATCTATCTAAATACTCTGGCACATACCCCCTTTTTTGTCTTTTCTTTTTTTAAATCAGGGCTGGCCGACTCGAGACAGAGCCCGAACAGGGACAACACAACACACACAAAATCACACACATCTAGGTCGTCCAGGAGAAATACCAAGAGACCCAGGCCCTTTTGGAGTCTCCAGCAAAATTCCCAGGTCCCAGATCCAATAAGGATTCATTTTACAATTGGAATCAGGCCCTGCTCAGAAAACCCAACCAAATAAACTTGAGGCAGGACGAGTTGTTGTTAATGTCGTTGGCTGAGGCGTCACAAAGGATGTAATAGGGTTCGATAACGCTCTCTGTGATCCCCGGAACAACATCGGAGCCATAAGGGACATCAGCGGCAACTCAAACAGCGGCTTCGGTCTGGACGTCACCACAGGTTTTATGGTAGTCGTCTCAACTCTACTAAACTTTTTCTTCGGTTCACTAGGGAACAGAAAAGGTCTACTTAATGTTGTTGTTGATCGTGTTGGGGGCACTTGAGACCTGTTGAATACCAAAGGTGTATCCGAAGGTGCACGAACATCCCTGGCAAATGTCGGTGGCCTATTAAGCGTAGGTGGGGTACTAATAAATGTCAAAGACTCACCTGAATGTCTCGAGGAATCTCTGGTATCTCTATCAGAAGAAGCGAGACTTGAATAGGATGAAACCGGTTCTGGTGTAGATGTTACTTGTTGATTAAATGACGTTGGCCCTCTGAATGAATTAACTGGTTGCCTAATTGGTGCAACAGCGTCTCTAAATGAGTTATTGGGGCCTGTGAATGCTGTATTAGGGTCTGTAAATGCTGTGTTTGGCCCTGTGGATACTGTGTTAGGGCCTCTAAATGTGTTATTGGGCCCTGAGAATGCTGTGTTAGGCCCTGAGAATGCTGGGTTGGGGCCTGTGAATGCTGTGTTAGGGCCTGTAAATGATGTGTTTGGCCCTGTGGATACTGTGTTAGGGCCTCTAAATGTGTTATTGGGGCCTCTGAATGCTGTGTTAGGCCCTGTGAATGCTGTGTTAGGCTTTGTGAATGCTGTATTAGGCCCTCTGAATGCTGTGTTAGGCCCGCTGAATGCTGTGTTAGGGCCTGTGAATGCTGCGTTAGGCCTTGTGAATGCTGCGTTAGGCCCTCTGAATGCAGTGTTAGGCCCTGTAAATGCTGTGTTAGGGCCTGTGAATGCTGTGTTGGGCCCTGTGAATGCTGTGTTGGGCCCTGTGAATGCTGTGTTAGGCCCTATGAATGCTGTGCTAGGGCCTGTGAATGCTGTGCTAGGGCCTGTGAATGCTGTGTTAGGCCCTGAGAATGCTGTGTTAGGCCCTGAGAATGCTGTGTTAGGCCCTGTAAATGCTGCGTTAGGCCCTGTGAATGCTGCGTTAGGCCCTGTGGATGCTGCATTAGGGCCTGTGAATGCTGTGTTAGGGCCTGTGAATGCTGCGTTAGGCCCTGTGGATGCTGTGTTAGGGCCTGTGAATGCTGTGTTAGGGCCTGTGAATGCTGTGTTAGGGCCTGTTAATGCTGTGTTAGGGCCTGTCAATGCTGTGTTAGGCCGTGTGAATGGTTGACTCGGCCTAATCAAATCATTAGTTCCTTGAAGTGAAGAATTTGGCCCTCCATTCAATGAACCCGGTCCTCTGAAAGGTACATCAGGTCTTCTAAAGGAGATATCAGGCCCTCGTAATGGCGCGTTAGGTCTTGTAAGTGGTGAAGCAAATTGTCTAGGAGGCTGCGTCACAGGCCCTCTGAAGGGTGGACCAGGTCCTCGAGTTGGCGCGATACTCTGCCCAAATGACGTTAGACCTCTGAATGGAGAAACAGTTCCTCGTGTTGGATTTGATGGACCCTTGAACGACGTAGGTTGGTTCCGAAATGGCCTATTGGGCCTCCTAGTTGGTGCTAAGGTACTTCTAAGAGGTGCAGAGGTTCTTGATAGATCTGGAGCCCGGACTATCTTGAAAGGGTCGCCCAGCCATGCCCCGAATTGTCTCCTGTCATTTGATTCTTGGAGCCTTCCTCCTAATCGCTCATTTCTTCTATCGTTGCCCCTATTTATGATATTGTTTTCAGGCCTTCTGCCATTTCCCCTGAACCTGAATCTCTCCTGTCGTCTCTCATTCTCATAATTTCTGTGTCCCGTTACTTCTCCATATCCGCTTTCCTGTCCGTTGCCTACGTTTGTTCCCTTATCGCTGTTCTCGTCACCATCAGAGTCTTTATTGGTATTATAGTTTCCGTCTGATGGATCATTTTCGCTGTCTCCTTCTTCTTCTTCTTCTTCCTCTTCTTCTTCTTCATTATTTTCGACTCCCTCTTCATTATCCTTATCCGCTATTTGATACCCTTTCTTAGCTCCTTCGGATTTTTTCGGTTTCTGTGTATTCTTTCCTTCTTCGTTAATGCTCTTTTTATGTTCCTCCTCTTCAGTTTCTTTATCCTTATTTTCACTGTTATTATAGTCGTCTTTCTTCCCCTTTCCCTCCTCCTCTTCTCCGCCTCCTCCTTTTTTGCCTTTATAGTCTTCTTGGTCTTCCTCTCCTTCGTCCTTGTCTGACTCGCCATCATCCTCCCCTTCGTCTTGCTCATCTTTCTTACTTTCATTATTCCCTCCTTTCTTTCCCTCTTCCATGACTCTTCCTTTTCTTGCATTTATCAGTCTTTCAATCTTTCTGTCAACCTCTGCTTTAACCCTCTCCTCGGCCACCTCCTCTAACCAGTCAAGAAAGACCGCCTTACTTCCAATTTTTGTATCTTTCAATTTCTCTTCCATTTCTTCAGGGGCCATTGATAAACCCATTCTGTTGCTCTTCTTTCGGTTCTTGAGGACCCGTATGAGGCGTGCAATGGAGTGCAATACTCGAGTTCTGTTGCCTTCCTCAACTTGCATTTTCCCACCGGTATTGAGAAGCTGCATCATTTCCATAACCTCTGCGTTCACATTTCTGTTGGAGTTATCCCCTTTCATCTCTGTTTTCTGTTCTCCTTTCATCTCCGTTTTCTGTTCTCCTTTAATCTCCGTTTTCTGTTCTCCTTTCATCTCCGTTTTCTGTTCTCCTTTCATCTCCGTTTTCTGTTCACCTTTCATGTCTTGGGTTGATCTCGTGAAACCTTGCACAGCCATCTCTTTTCCCATGTTTTCATTTTTCGCTTGGAGACTTTTAACATATTCGACAATTAAGTCAAACTTGTTCCTTTGGGCTTGCATCCCGATACCTCTTGTTACTGTTTCAAGTTGGTGCAAGTCTTCTTTCTCATCTATTACTTCTTCTTTGTCTGCCGTATCCAAGGAATCATCAGCAGTCTTGTTACTGTATTGTCCGCTTGCATTCGCTTCGTGTTTCAGTATTTCTTGTATATCTTCGTCACTTGCTGAATCATTCCTGTCGTCCTTCGTCCTCTCCAAAAACCTTATGAACTCTGCGATCGCATGTAGTTTTTGCCTTCTGTCTTCTCCCTGTCCCATACTGTCTGAATTAACTCCTCCCTTCATATCTCCAGCTCTGACTTCCTCTTCCGTTTGCTTGGGAATAGTCTGATGCGTTCTGTCTTCTGTATTTCCGGTACCCGTCGTAATCCCGTCTTTCTTGTCAGCCGTAGAATGTTTATCGTTGCTCACACTTCCACCTCTCATTACCTGAAGATATCTTAGAAAGTCGGCAATGGATTGTAAATCTTGTCTTCTATATTTCCTCATAACCATCAAGTCCTCCTGCCACTCATCAAGGGTCACTAAATCCTCTTGTTTCACTCTTTCTTCGCTCTTGTTGTTGATTCGCTCGTCTACTTTCTCGTTTCTTATTTCTTCTTCCACACTCTCCATCTTTGTTCCACTGTTATTCTTCTCTTCGTCATCGCTTCCCTGCTTCGTATTCCCTCTCAAGTTTCCTAGTTTATCGCTCTTGTCTGCATCCCTTTGTAATGTCCCCATAAGTCGTGCAAAATCCAGGTCCCCATAGTAGTCCGACCATGTTCGAAGATCTGAGAGGTTGGGGAGAGGTGAAGGTATGTTGGGTGATTCGGACATAGAAGCACCTACAGCAGGATCTAAATTACTCTTCCGAACATCTTGACTGGGAAGCGATTCACGTGTGTTATCAAATTGTTCTGGACGTCTTTGTCTGATATTTTCCTGTTGTACTTGCTCTTCGGTAGGCGGTAGAGGGAGTTTAGTTGGTGGCATAGGAGGTCCATAGTGGTCGTGATTTGGAACACTCTTTGGCATATCGGTATTCTGTTCAGGACCCTCTGGGCGTACTTTCTTCGCGGGGAAATTTCTGACTGGTTCCATCTCTTCACTCGGATTATTTGAGGGGTTACCGTTATTAAAAGGGCTTTCTGGAGTTTCATTTGTAGTGTCCCATTCAAGAAGGTCTAGAAGCTCTGAAAGGGGAATGTCACCTAGTTCCTCAATCCCATATATATCGTCTTGCTCGGAAGTATCTGGATTCTCTTCACTGTCCATACTAAACCCTGTAGTTTGATTATTATTGTTTCTGAATTCAGTGTCTCGTAGTTCACCATTCAAAGAGGAAGGGTCGACAGGTTTTGCATTAACCCTCTTACCATCGCCTTGACGACCACCAACGGACACACTATCGTCTGGAGGAGTACCTTTATCCATCCCTTTTAAACCACTCCCTTCAGGGTTAAGAGACTCTGGGGCGGTGATATCCAGCGGGAAGCCTTGTGAGCTATTGAAATATGCCGGTCCCACTCCAGTCTCGAGGTCCACCATTATGTCAGATCGGTTGGGGTCGAGGAGCGTTGCGAGGGTGGCGTTGAACCGGAGTACATTGATTAGTTTCAGCGACGTGGTGCCATTGATTGGTAGGGAGAACCCGAGCTGAACTTCAAAAGGAGGAGTTCGGTGGTTCCCTTCCTCCGCTTCTCGACTCTCTGCTAAAGTTGCTGTTCGGGGGAGTCTCAGCATCCAGGGAGCTGAATCATTGTCCCCATCTTGACTTAGATGTCTTGAGTTGTGATTATTTTCGTACCACGCCGAATAATGTTCACTTCTTCCTGTTCCTTCAACTCCTATTCTTCTAAATACTGATGCAGGACTGTTGCTTGCATAGTTATTAATACTAGTGTGTTGGCTGCTGTTAGTTCTTCCATTATTTGCTTTTATCCTTTTCCTCGTCCATGACATATCTCTAAAGTCGCCTACATTTTGATTATTGAATGACGATGTTGAGGGCACATCACCTAACCAACTGGATGTGCTTCCTAATCTAGTATCATCTGTATGAGGTTGTTCCTGAACTGGAAAATTAAATTCAGCTCTTTCTTGTATCTGTGTATTATAATTACCTAGCTCGGTAGCATTCCTTCGAGTCGGTATGATCTCTCTGCCTTCTACGAAATCTCCTTGCTTGGTTATCAATGAATGTTTTTGCACCTCATCTGTCTCTCCTTCATTATATATCTTGCTTTCATCATGTTTATCATCTATTAACCTCTCCACATACCTGGCACTGATTTTACTAACCTCTACTCCTTGACTAGCATCATCAATCGTACCAATAATGTGTGCTAATCTTTCTCTTCCTCTATTTATTCGTTCTCTTTCATGCATACTGTCACCAATTCTCTTTTCGATTTGTTCATTTGCATTTTCCATTACAGCTGTCCCATCCCTTTTGTATTTTTGACCATCCTCGTCTTTATCCTCAATGTTCCTTGTATCATTGAGCAGAAACCCGGCAAATTCCTTTCCTCCCTCATTTCCCTCCGCTCCCCAGCTGGTATCAGAGACAGGGGTAGCTAAATCAAATCCCATTACCTTTCTATTCCGGTCCGTTCCTTCCCGTACGGTGTCCGAGAACAGTACCTTCGCCCCTCCATTCCTTTCTGTACCTGCGTCTATCCCCCTATTCAGTTCATCCATTCCCAGTGCCTTTCTGTTCCATTCCATTCCTTCCCGTACTGCCTCTGAGAACAGTACCTTCGCCTCTCCATTCCTTCCTGTCCCTGCGTCCGTTCCTCCATTCAGAGCAGTCGCCTCTCTCGGATCATCTGCCTTGCCATCCCATTCAAGTCTTCTATCAACCGTTCTCATTCTATTGGCATCATCCCGACTATTTCCCTCGTCTCTCCTGTCATCCTCCTCTTCTTCTTTTTCAGCTACTCGAGGTTCCAAATAGATGTCAATAAACTTCATCCAGTTTGTATCCTCAAGTTCCCCCACATCGGGTAGAGAGAACATGGTATTCCCGAGTTCTTGCGCTGTGAAGGATAGATCGTCTTGCCTCCTGGATATGGAATCATCGGATGTTTCGCGCGGTCCTGATTCTCTCGTTTGTTTAGCTGTGTCACCATCTTGTGATTCGGATTCATTGGATGTCTCTGGAGTGTCTCGTTTTTGTCGTGTTTCTTTCGTACTGCCTGCACCCCTGAAGAATGTTGAGTCCCTCGATTGAAGAGTCGCTGGATTTCCTTCAGAACTCTGAAAATAACATGGAAAACAAGGCATTAGTAATTAGATTTTGATAAGCAAGTATATTTATTTATGCTCTAAACGGTATCACTAAAAATGCTATTTGATATCTAAATTCATTATATTTCCAAGATATTATGATAGGGAATTGTACATGAGATGTAATGTCATATTAAAGAGAGATACCTGCTTGAAAATTAACCCTTTGAGGATCATGATGCCTTTTAGCAGTTTCTTCTGGTTAATATTAGACGATTTAATACAGCTTAGGAAAGACCTTTTACAATCAAAGGGGTAAAATCGATCTCAGTTAGCCTTTTGACTCCCACAGATTCCTCCTTTACGTAAGGGAGCCCACCTCGCTTTTTTTCTCTTTATCTCCCTCTCTCTTTGGCTTGTATCCATTCAACCCCATTCACCCTACTGTTTTAAGACGTTTACCCCCATCCAGGTGTCAATATTTTCCTAGCAAGCGGTAGCGAGCCAGCATATATATATTTTTGTTTTGACAGCAAGCTAAATTTGTACTTTTTCGATACAAAACATGTCTCCGGCGAAGCCGGATTTCTCCATACAATGTTGGCTCGCTATCGCTCGCCAGGAAAAAAAAGACACCTGGATGGGGATAAAAGTGTTAAAACAGTTGGCTGAATGGGGCCGAATGGATACAAGCCAGGGAAAGAGAGAAAAGGAGAGAAAGCTAAAAAAAAAAAAAACGGTGACCCCTCCTTAATAAACCTGTCTAGTAATAGCCAGAAGAAACTGTCAAAAATACGTCAAATTCCTCAAGACGTTAACCATTTCTAAAGACGTTAACCATTTCTCAAGACGTTAACCATTTTAGCACTAATGGAAAAGATACTTACGCGTTTCTGAATACGTTGGCTTTTCGATTGTTGACTAGATTGGAAGTTCTCGTTGGCGACATAGAGTGATAATAAAGATGGTTCATGTTGACTCCGAGACGTGCTTGGTGCTGCCAGGGGAGAGGGGGACCTGAAAGCAAACCATCTCAATGTTAAATATATATCAACTTATTTAAGGGGAGATGACCCGTTTTTCTGGTCCCTTTTCTCTCTCGTGTTAAGCCCCATTTGTTTTGAGATTATAAGACGTTCGACCCATTAGTTTGGCGATTTTAGCATCTTTCGCCCTATTTCTTTGTCAATTTTAAGACCTTTCATGAAATTTAGGTGTCGATAATTTCCTGGCGAGCGATAGCAAGCCTGATAGATAAAATTGCAAAGTTAGATAATTGTAACTCAGGAAGCGGGACAATACGAGCCTAAAAAGCTCAACTCCTGTATACTACAAGTAGGTAAATACAATTAGGTAAATACACACACACATACACACACACACAGAGGCCTACACACACACACACACACACACACGTAAGCCTACACACACACACACACACACACAATTTACACAACCCTAGTGTCGCCGAGTACGTGTGTGTGTGTGTGTGTCCCCCCTCCCTGTAACCACCCCACCATACCAGTCACACCTTTCTACACCACCATACCAGTCACACCTTTCTACACCACCATACCAGTCACACCTTTCTACACCACCATACCAGTCACACCTTTCTACACCACCATACCAGTCACACCTTTCTACACCACCATACCAGTCACACCTTTCTACACCACCATACCAGTCACACCTTTCTACACCACCATACCAGTCACCTTTCTACACCACCATACCAGTCACACCTTTCTACACCACCATACCAGTCACACCTTTCTACACCACCATACCAGTCACACCTTTCTACACCACCTAGGGCGTAATAATATGGGGGTCTCATTATTGCAGATTAGGCTGGACAGGTTTGGTATCCGGCTTAAGGGAGGCAGACCGTTTTTCTGGACCCCCTTCTCCCTCATGTTTAGCCCCACTGGTTTTGAGATTATAAGACGTTCAGCCCATTAGTTTGGCGATTTTAACACCTTTCGCCCCTTTTAGTTTTCAATTTTAAGACCTTTCGTGCCATTATTTCCTGGCAAACGATAGCGAGCCTGCAATTTTAAGAGGAATCGGCCATCGGCCGGGAAAATGTTCCACCGAAAAATTTACAAATTTATCTTGAAGGGGGGTCTAGGGGGTGTTTTTGTAAGCTTGATGGAGGTCTAGGGAGGAAACTAAAAACAAATATGAATAAATTAGTTAATAGACCAAACAAACGGCCAGTCGCCCCTTAAGTCGGTATCACACGAGCATTGTTTTAGTCAACATTCGATAATCAACATTTTTCTGGCAACATTTCTGGAATATTTTGCACTGGTATCGGAAACTTGACTGATGGGGAATGAATTAAGGTAACCGAAAACAATAAAATGTTGACCTCATAAGCTGCCAGACCAGTGTTGAGCATAAATATTAGAGGGAAAAGGCGCTCGTGTGATACCGGCTTAACAAGGGTTAGTTTAGGAATATAGTACAGTCGCGCTAATAAGTGATGTCTCGGCACCAAGTATGTTTCGATCAATAATTGGTATCAGCAATAACTAAGCTTCATTTCTTCATATCGAGTGAACTATACAAACATGGTCCTACACTTACCCATCCTATTCAACATCTGACAGACATTAATACAGCACGGAGCAAGCCAAACGTAATGAAAGCTGGGACATGACTTATTAGCGCGACCGTACACGCCGCTTCTCATCTTGGGTTCAACCGCTTTTTCTACATTAGTAATATGGGGGTAATTACTGATATTTGATTGCTCTATAGTTTGTCAATATTAAGACTTTTGGTGTCATTTAGGTGTCGAGTTTCCTGGCGAGCGATAGCTAGCCTGTAATTTTAGAGGAACTATCGAAAAATGTACACATTTTTCTTGAAGGAGGGTATTGAGGGAGGGGGGGGGGGGGGGGATTTTAAGCTTGATGGAGGTCTATGGAGGAAACTAAAAAAACAGAAATACATAAATACATAAATAAGCCAGGTTAGCTTATGGCGAATCCAGTCTAATGATTAGGCAACGCTCGGTAGGGATAGGGTTAAGGAGACCGGGGGGGGGGGGGGGGGGGGGTAATTACTGATGTTATATTGCATGATAGGGGGAAAAGGGGTGGTAGTTAGTGATTATAATATATTGCACTATGACTGGATATTGCAAGCGGTAGATTGCAATGTTTTAATGTGGGTGAATGACTTATAGGCTTGCGAAATGTTGCTAAGGGAGCCCACCGTATTTTTTGTTTCTCTCTCTCTCTCTCTCGCCCTCTTTATCTGAGTTGTATCCATTCGGCCCCATTCAGCCTACTGTTTTAAGACGTTTATCCCCATCCAGGTGTCGATTTTTTTCCTGGCGAGCGGTAGCAAGCCAACATATTTTGTTTAGATGTTTTGACTGCAGGCTAAATTTGTACATTTTTTGATAGCAAAATGTCTCCGTCGAAACCTGATTTCTCCATATAGTGCTGGCTCGCTATCGCCTTTTGACAGTTTATTCTGGCTGTTAGACGATTTTATACAGCTTAAGAAGTACGTCTGACACTTATATTGCTGAAGACTATCTCAATTGCTCCCTTTAGCTACCATTTACTCTTCCTAAGCTGAATAAAAGCGTCTAAATGTAGCCAAAACCAAAAATAAAAGTAGTCTCCGGTACAGAAGGGGTTAAGACCTTTCGTGTTCTTTAGGTGTCGAAATTTTTCCTAGCGAGCGATAGGGTATTTAAGAGGAACTGGCCTTCCGCCGTGAGATTTACGTACCGAAAAATGTACATTTTCATCTCAAAGGGGGATCTTGGGGATGTTGTTTTAAGGTTGATGGAGGTTTAGGGATCAAACTAAAATAATAATATATATATATATATACAGTATATATTTATATATATATATATATATATATATATATATATATATATATATATATATATATATATATATATATATTTCTACTCTCAGTATAGAACCATATATCAAACGATATATACAGGTATATATATATATATACAGGTATACAGTATATATACAGGTATATATATATATATATACTGTATACAAGTATATATGTATATATATATATATATATATATATATATATATATATATATATACAAGCAATTACGCCAATAAAGCCACAACTGGGTAACTTAATCCCGCGCCACCAATAAAACAGTATTAACTTTATGTTGCCTCTATAATAACATTGACCTTTAGGAACCTATATATTTAAGAAGAAAAATATTTATCCGGGTACGAATTTAAGAAGGCACAGTACAGTTGGCAACACATGCACCTGGGGCTTGTGTTGTAAAGAGGTACCTAGATTTGAGGTTCTTTCGGATATATTTACAGTTGTAGGCCTATAGATTAACCGTTTCTCGCACATGGACGTGATTTGCATCCTCCCGAAAGGAGGATGACCAAGATTTAGTAAGATAAGCAAGAAGATTACCAGTAGAGTGGTCCTTAAGGAAGCCATACTGGCGGTCTGAAGTTATATCATGGGAAGATAAATGTTATAGACGTTTTGAGGTAAGAATAGTTTAAAAACTTGAGAGATGCGAGCAATTGGACGATAGTTGGAGGGTTGAGAGCGGTCACCCTTCTTTGGGACAGGTTGAATGAGAGCAAACTTCCAGCAAGAAGGGAAAACGTTAGAGGAGAGACTACATTCACATCCACAGCCACTGCAACAGTACAATGATATTCCCCACACACACTATCCACACACTGAAGGGCGACACGCTCATCGGCCCTCTATCAGGAAACACAATAGATACAAAAGATAGATACAGGCAATGGGAATATAGACACCATTTGAGGAGGAGCACTATATTGACATTTCACAGATAGCTTCGGCAAGTCACTATCTGTGAAACGTTGTCAATAAAGTGCTCCTTCTCATATGGTGTTTATGTTAATTTCGTCAACTTGTTTATAACTGACACCAAAATTCCAAGTCTTATGTAAAGATAGAATAATAACCAATTTTCCTAAAACCAAAAATATGCATGTATACAGTATAATAGAAGAGGAATAAGAAATGAGAATAACACAAATCTTTTCAAGGGGTACCTAAACTAAATTGAGTCAGTGGGATGTGTTGGTGGGTGGAAGACAGAAAACGTTTAAGGAGTGACTAGAGTACAGTAACTTGAGCCAGTGAGATGTGTTGGTTGGTGAATAACAACACGTTTTATGGGTAAAGGGTGTATTTTGGATGATATATTTATTTATTAATTATTTTTATAGTTTCCTCCCTAGACCTCCGCCAAGCTTTAAAAAATAAGCATCCCAAAGATCCCTTTTCTAGATACATTTTTTACATTTTTCGGCAGAAAAATGTCCTGACAGAGGGCTGTTTCCTCCTACATTACAGGCTTGCTATCGCTCGCCAGGAAAGAATCAACACATAAATGACAGGAAAGGTATTAATATGGACAAAGAATTGGGGTGAAAGGTCTTAAAATATCAAACTAATGGGCCGAACGTCTTAAAAACTGAAAACTAATGGGGCTAAACATGAGGGAGAATGGGGGGGGGGGGGGGGGGGGCAGAAAAAGCACTACACTAACCTGAGCCCTTGGGTTGTGTTGGTGGGTGTTGGAGGTCCCTGGTTGGAGCCTTGTATTGGGGTCCAGCCATACACACAGGTCGACACTACCTGAAACAAACATGTACAGTGCTAAGGTGACAGAAACACTCAACCATACCCTGATCCAAATAGGTAGTCCGGAAATCGAGAACCCTAAGCTCTGTAACTCAAACAGATTCAAATAATTCTGATGTACAATTTGGGTGATAGCATTTCCACCCCCTCCTACCCCCCAAGAATCTATAATCTAGTCCACTCATTATATGTAGGCTAGACATCGTGAGCTCCAACCTCTGTAACTCAAAACGGCCGGGCTAGAACAAATGGGCTGTCAATTTCTACACCCATTCCCTGGCTGAACCTTCCCAAATGGTAGAAATACTTGTTCGATTATCTAGTCGTTTGTGAGTTATAGAGGTTAAAGTTCAAGAGTTTTGGCTTACTAACTTGAAACAGTGTATAGCAGACCATTGAAGGGGGTCTGGTTTATATATTGGGTCTTTTTACCTAGTCCAACAACACACACAGAAACACTCAACCAGTAGATCATTTAAGGGGAGAGTGCTTGGTTTTTTTATCTATATATTTATTTATAAATATATTTTTGAGTTTCAGTGTGTTGTCAGTGTGTTGAGTAAAGATGGGAGTATTGATGAAGAAGTGCGGTAGAGGGTGCAACAGGGGAAGAGGGTTGTAGGAACACTGAAAGCAGTAACAAGAAATGGGTGGTCAGTATAGAAGTAAAGAAGTCCTTGCATGATAGTGTGGTAATCCCGACATTGACTTATGGGAGTGAAGCATGGACGTTGTTAGAGAGACGCAAACCAAGAGTAAGAGAGATGGAAATGAGTTACTTGAGAAGTGTGTGTGAAGTTACATGGAGGGATAGACAGACGAATGAGGAAGTAAGAGGGAGGTGTATTGTGGAGGTAGATGTGCTGGAAAGTGTGAAAAGGAACACCTTGAGATGGTTCGGCCATTCTGGAACATATGGGAAGCGAGAGAATGACTAAGAGAGCGTACGAGAGCGAGGTGGAGGGACAGAGAGGGAGAGGTAAACCGAGAGAGAGGTGGAAAGATGGAGTTAAGAAGTATATGCGTGAAACCGGTGCTGGATAGGAGGGGCGTCAACTGACAGGAGACAGGTGCATGGAGGCGATTCATTCGTGGCCACCCTTTCGGAGATCACGGCGTCCAGCAATAGATAGATAGAATAAATCCTATCCCCTTAACCCCATGTCCATTATAGGTAATGAAATCCTCCCCCCTGCTCAACTTACAATCGCTATCCACCACACCGACCACCGCATATTATCTCCTCCGTACACCATCGGCTTTGTTTCTTGACGTCTATGTGCTTCCGTGAGGTTTGTCGTAGTCTCCCTTACATAATGTCTTTGGGGAATTACTTAAGACGATCACTACTACATGTTCATATATCTGTGAAGTATAATAGGTCCAATTTGTAATGTTTTCTTCGGGAATTATTTGGAGGATCACTATTACATGTTCATATATCTGTAAAGTATAATAGGTTCAATTTGTAATGTCTTTTCTTCAGGATTTTTTGAGAATCACTACATATTCATTATCTCTGTTAAGTAAGTAGGTTCAATTATATAATGTCTTTTCTTCAGGAATTTCGGGAACGATCACTACATCTTCATATCTCTGTATATACGAGGATAAAGGTATATATATATATATATATACTGTAGGTCCAACTGTATAATGTTTATGTTTATTCTAATTATTTTTAGGGAATTTCTGAGGACGATCACTAAAGTTTCATATTTTTGTAAATATATAATTATATATATTTATTTTCAATAATTACTTTCATGATCACTACATGTTCATATCGCTGTAAATACGGGGATTAAGTAAATAGGTCCAACTTTTTTGTTTCGAGAATTATTTGGAAGATCACTACATCGTCATCTATCTGTAAATACGGGGAATAAGTATATAACTTGATCCAACTTTATAATGTCTTTTGGGGGAATTTCTTGGACGATCACTACATCTTCATATCTCTGTATAAAGTAAATAGATCCAACTCATAATGTTTGTTTTTCTTACTTGGACGATCACTAACTATTTATATTTCTGTAAATACAGGGCACAGATACACTTTAACCCTCTCACGTTTTGTATGCGATTTTGAGCCTATTAGGGGTACTTTAAAGCCTTTGTTACCATCAGGGGTATTTAAAAACCTTTAGTTTAGTTACTTCAACCTCTGCAGTTGTCTTTGAGTTAGCTGTGGGCAGAACACTAATTTTGGAGAGGTAATTGTAAGAGGGAGAATTCTATTTAGTATTGCTAATCTGACAACCTCTGCGTCATAAAAACGTGAGAGGGTTAAGCATCGTAAAAGCCTTCCCTACGACCTTTCCCGAGACCCAGATTGACCCTTATCGTTTATCTGTATAAGGGTCAATCTGGTTCGGGAAAGGTCGTAAGGAAAGCTCTTACGATGTTTAACCGCTAATGTACCAGCGACGTTTTTAAAATTGTATTCTAGCAATATTTAGAAAACTGTGTGCAGTTTAAAAAGGATCTGTCTTAGTAAAAAGGGTTAAGTGAGATGTTTCGAAGCCTGTTAATTGCTGGAGGCCCTTATGAAACTGAATACAATCGTCTAATAGTAGCCACAATAAAGTTAAAAGGACGTCACTGGTACATAATGGTTTAAAGGAATGGCCCGCAACCACAACAAACGTTCGATCACACGGACGGAGAGGGATTAGGGGGATAAACGTTCGCGGCTGTGTTTATATAGGCACCTTACGTTATTTCCGTGTCGGGTTGGCGTGCGGGATACGAGTTATGCTGATGTGGGCTAACCCTCGGTAATTGGGGGGTCGGGGGGGGGGGTCGGTGAGCTTATTAATTCATCCAATACCAGTGTCGACATTTCCATCATAGTCTGGTTACCATTACACGATTTTATTCAGCTTAGGATGGACGTCTACCCATTAAAAGGCTACAGACTATCTCGATTAATCCTTCTAGCTATCACATATCTTTCCTAAGCTTTATAAAATCGTCTAAATGTAGCTGAAATCAAATCAAAAAGATAATGTATCTCTCATATAATCTTACCTAAGCTTCATAAAGTCGTCTAAAGGAAGCTGAAACAAAATAACAAGAGACCATGCATCCAAAGTTTATATATATATATATATATATACTGTGCATGTATCTACCATATAATCTTTCCTAATCTTCACACAATCGTCTAAACGTAGCTGTAATAACATATAGGTCACGTCACCGGTAGAGAAAGGGTTAATTAGGGACAGGTGAACGGATACAGAACACTAATTACCGGGAGGTAGGTGTGATATAATGATGTGGTTTGGTCTGGTTTCGCAACTTGAAGTGCCAATCAGGAAGTGTTAAGGGGGGATGGTTCACTTTTTGGGCAATTTTTGCATGTATTCATTATTTTTCTAGTTTCCTCCCTAGACCTCCATCAAATTAAAAAAAAAACATCCGTTAGATCCCCCTTCTAGATTAATTTGTACATTTTTCGGTAGAAAAATTTCCCGGCCAAAGGCCGGTTCTTCCAAAATTACAGGCTCACTATCGTTCGCCAGGGAAAAAATCGACACCTAAATAGCACGATAGGTCTAAATATTGACGACGAAATGGGGCGAAAGGTCTTAAGATCGACTAACTAATGGGGTCAAACATCTTAACATCTGAAAACTAATGGGACTAAACATGAGGGAGAAAGTGGTCCAGAAAACCGGCCCATGTCCCCTTAAAAGCATATATGTTAACCCCTTCAGCACCGTGACGCCTGGTTATATTTTGATACTGGCTATAATTAAATGATGGTATGCAGTTTAAGAAGGACCTATGTTACTAAGAGGGTTTATTGAGATCGTGTTTACCTATTTGAGTCGTATAGGCAGATTACAAAGTCAAGCAAGTCGTCTAATGGTAACCAGATAATGATGACAATTACGTAATGGTGGTGAATTAATTGCGATGAAGATTGGTTTATTTGATTCTAATGTCTGCCTTCTCGATAATTAATTGAAAAATATGTAACTGCTGTGTCTCTGCATCATTATACACCAAGAGCCTCGACCAGCAATTAACAGGCTTCGAACTACCTCATTAAACCATTTTTACTACCTCAGATCCTTCTTAACCGATGGGCCGATTTTCTGGACCAATTTCTCCCTCATGTTTATCCCCTTTAGTTTTCAGATGTTAAGATGTTTGCCCCATTAGTTAGTTGATTTTAAGACCTTTCGCTCTATTTCTTCGTCAATATTTAGACCTTTCGTACTATTTAGGTGTCGATTTTTTCCCTAGCGAACGATAGTGAGCCTGTAATGTTGGAAGAACCGGCCTTTGGCCGGAAAAAAATTCTACCGAAAAGTTTACAAATTAATCTAGAAGGGGGATCTAATGGATGTTTATTTGAATTTGATGGAGGTCTAAGGAGGAAACTAAAAAAATAATGAATACATGCAAAAATAATGATGGAGGTCTAGGGAGGAAACTAGAAAAATAATGAATACATGCAAAAATCGGCCAAAAAGTGAACCATCCCCCCTTAAAGGAGTGTTCTACGTGCCACTCCTCACCCACCACTTACTTATACAGTTAAACCCTTACGAGATAAAGTACACTGCCCACCCTGCTCTCTCTCTCTCTCTCTCTCTCTCTCTCTCTCTCTCTCTCATGCTCTCTAGGCTGTGAGAGAGAGATTTACATACATTTACATATATACACTGCTTACATAGACCTTACGATTCCAGCAAAGTGGCCAGGACATTTATTTTTGTTTATATATTATTTTGTTGTTGATGTCTCGGCACCAAGTATGTTTTGATCAATAATTGGTATCGGCAATATCTAAGCTTTATTTCTTTAAATTGAATAAAATATACAAAAACATCTTCTTACACTTACCCACCCTATTCAACATCTGACAGACATTAATACAGCACAGAGAAAGCCAAACATAATGACAGCTGGGCCATGACTTATTAGCGCGACCGTACCTAAAGGCATCCTCCATTAATAGAATGCTTGTAACAATTAGACTTGATCTGTTGTAGGTTGTAAATATGTGGATAGATACTGTAGATAGATAGATAGAAACGACTAAATTACCTTCTCTCTCCCTCCTTCCCGCTCACAATGCATAAATATAGATAGATAGATATATTGATAGATAGATAGATAGATAGAGAGCTAGATAGATAGATATATAGATAGATAGATAGATAGATTCAGTAGATAGAAAAATATATAAACATCTAAATTACCTTCTCCCTCCCTCCTCCCTGCGCACAATGCATACATATAGATAGATGGATAGATAGATAGATAGATAGATGGATAGATAGATAGATACTGTAGATAAATAAAGATATATACGGCTAATTCCCCTTCTCCCCGCGTTCAATACATAAATATTTACCGAGCCCCCCCTCCAGAAAACTCACCTCAGTGTTGCCAGACCCCCTTAGGATGTAAACAAACCAAGCTTCTACCACTGTTACCAAATGAAGTTCGCTAGATAGTAAATAAAAGCCGAAAATCGCTAAAATAATGCCAGTATCTCTAGAATATCACTCTAAAGTTGATCAAATCTTCAGAATATCGCTAGAATAATACCATTCTCTCTCGAATATCGCTCCAAGGTTGATCAAATGTCCAGAATATTGCTAGAATAATGATACTATCTCTAAAATATCACTCTGAAGTTGCTCAAATGTCCAGAATATCGCTAGAATAATGATACTATCTCTAAAATATCACTCTGAAGTGGCTCAAATGTCCAAAATATTGCTAGAATAATGATACTATCTCTAAAATATCACTCTGAAGTGGCTCAAATGTCCAGAATATCGCTAGAATAATGATACTTTCTCTAAAATATCACTCTGAAGTGGCTCAAATGTCCAAAATATTGCTAGAATAATGATACTATCTCTAAAATATCACTCTGAAGTGGCTCAAATGTCCAGAATATTGCTAGAATTATGCCACGATCTCTAATATTGGGTGACAGGTCAGTTGAACCAGTGCCACTTCAACCAGTGCCACTTTAACCAGTGCTAACTCAACCAGTGGCCACTTCAACCAGTGACCATTTCAACCAGTGACCATTTTAACCAGTAGGTTAGGTTAGGTTAGGTTAGGTTAGTTTAGTTTAGTTAGGTTAGGTTACTGGTTAAAATGGCCACTGGTTGAAATGGTCACTGGTTGAAGTGGCCACTGGTTGAGTTATCACTGCTTAAAGTGGCACTGGTTGAAGTGGCACTCGTTCAACTGACATGGAACCGACAGCTGAAAAATGACTTATTAGCGCCACTGTACAGAAGGGGTTAATCACTTCCTAGAAAGATCAGAACACGATTTTCCGACTTCTTCGAACACATTTGCAATATATAAAAAAACATATGTATATTAACCTTCTTGTACTGAAGTCTTGTTTATATGATTTCGGCTGTATTTAGACGATTTGATGCAGCTTGGGAAGGATATAGGGTAGGGAGATTTAATAGATAGATAGAATAAGAGAATGAGAGAGTGGGATTATATAGATAGATAGAGTGAGAGAAAGAGAGAATGGGGTTATATAGATAGATAGAGTGAGAGAAAGAGAGAATGGGGTTATATAGATAGATAGAGAGAGAAAGAGAGTGGGGTTATATAGATAGATAGAGAGAAAGAGAGAATGGGGTTATATAGATAGATAGAGAGAGAAAGAGAGAATGGGGTTATATAGATAGATAGAGAGAGAAAGAGAGAATGGGGTTATATAGATAGAGAGAGAGAGAGAGAAAGAGAAGGGGGTTATATAGATAGATAGAGAATGGGGTTATATAGATAGATAGAGAGAGAAAGAGATAATGGGGTTATATAGATAGATAGAGAGAGAAAGAGAGAATGGGGTTATATAGATAGATAGAGAGAGAAAGAGAGAATGGGTTATATAGATAGATAGAGAGAGAAAGAGAGAATGGGGTTATATAGATAGATAGAGAGAGAAAGAGAGAATGGGGTTGTATAGATAGAGAGAGAAAGAGAGAATGGGGTTATATAGATAGATAGAGAGAGAGAGATTGGTTTATATAGAGATAGAGAGAGAAGGGGTTATATAGATAGATAGAGAGAGAAAGAGAGAATGGGTTATATAGTAGAGAGATAGAGAGAGAGATAGAGAGAGAGAAAGAGAGAATGGGGTTATATAGATAGATAGAGAGAGAAAGAGAGAATGGGTTGTATAGATAGAGAGAGAGAGAAAGAGAGAATGGGGTTATATAGATAGATAGAGAAAGAGAGAATGGTTTATATAGATAGAGAGAGAGAGAAAGAGAGAAGGGGGTTATATAGATAGATAGAGAGAGAAAGAGAGAATGGGGTTATATAGATAGAGAGAGAGAGAAAGAATGGGGTTATATAGATAGATAGAGAGAATGGGGTTATATAGATAGATAGAGAGAGAAAGAGAGAATGGGGTTATATAGATAGATAGAGAGAGAGAAAGAGAGAATGGGGTTATATAGATAGATAGAGAGAGAGAAAGAGAGAATGGGATTATATAGATAGAGAGAGAGAGAATGGGGAGAGAAAGAGAGAAAAATGGGGGGTATATAGATAGATAGATAGAGAGAGAGAGAGAAAGAGAGAATGGGGTTATATAGATAGAGAGAGAGAGAGAGAGAAAGAGAGAATGGAGTTATATAGATAGATAGATAGAGAGAGAGAGAGAGAGAGAGAGAGAGAGAGAGAGAGAGAGAGAGAGAGAGAGAGAGAGAAAGGGGTGATATAGATAGAGAGAGAGAAAGAGAGAATGGGGTTATATAGATAGAGAGAGAGAGAGAAAGAGAGAATGGAGTTATATATATAAGTACAAGTACAAAGGAGTACAAAGGAAATCAAGCAACAACAGATCTAGTGACCCTTCTAGGCTGCTTGTCCTCCAAAACACTGAGGATCAAGTGTCCAAACAGTGGTTTAGAGTGGGTAAGGGAACATTGGAAAGGGAACTACTGCCATGGAACTAATGTCCATGGCAGTACTAGGAAGTTAGTAGGGGACATATGGGTTAGTAACTGAGGGGAGGATAAAATAAAGTTATTCATTTACAAACGCAGTCAGTCGCGGGTTTAATGCGAGATATTTGTCTAGGCGGAGTTTAAATGAATCAACAGTGCTGCAGTCTATAACATCTCGGGGAAGCCCATTCCACAAGTTGACAACTCGATTGAAGAAGAAATTCTTAGATTCGTGTGAGTTAAAAGATTTACCAATAATTTTGCAACCGTTTCCCCCGTGTGTAATTAGATTGGTCGATAGTGAAGTACTTACTACAGTTCATATTGTCGATGCCTTTGATGATTTTGAACACTTGAATTAAGTCACCTCTTAATCTGCGCTGGGTTAAAGGAAATAGATTTAATTCTCTAAGACGCTCTTCGTATGGTTTGTTCTTTAGGCTAGGTATCATTTTGGTAACTCTAACGTTGAACTCGTTCTAGCTTGTTTATGTCTTTTTGGTAATAAGGGCACCAGCATTGAACGCAGTATTCCAGAAGAGGGCGGACTAAGGAATTGTAAAGGGTTTAGGATAACGTCTTTGGATTTATGCTCAAATGACCTGCCTATAAAGCCAATTATTTTGTTTGCCTTCTTAACAACTTCTGAACATTGTTGACTCGGTTTTAGGTTACTCGATATTGTTACTCCCAGATCGGTTTCTCTGTTTACATTCTTAAGCTGAGTACCATTCATCGAATAGTTTGCTTTCTCATTTAGGTATCCGATATGTAGTACTTTACATTTATCCGCATTGAAACTCATTTGCCAAATTTGAGCCCAATGTGACAATTTATCTAGATTGTGTTGCATATCGTCAATAGATATCGTATAGATAGATAGATAGAGAGAGAGAGAGAGAGAGAGAGAGAGAGAGAGAGAGAGAGAGAGAGAGAGAAAGGGGTTATATAGATAGAGAGAGAAAGAGAAAATGGGGTTATATAGATAGAGAGAGAGAGAAAGAGAGAATGGGTTTATATAGATAGATAGAGAGAGAGAAAGAGAGAATAGGGTTATATAGATAGATAGAGAGAGAAAGAGAGAATGGGGTTATATAGATAGAGAGAGAGAGAGAAAGAGAGAATGGGGTTATATAGATAGATAGAGAGAGAACGAGAGAATGGGGTTATATAGATAGAGAGAGAGAGAGAAAGAGAGAATGGGGTTATATAGATAGATAGAGAGAGAGAAAGAGAGAATGGGGTTATATAGATAGATAGAGAGAGAATGGGGTTATATAGATAGAGAGAGAGAGAAAAAGAGAGACTGGGGTTATATAGATAGATAGAGAGAGAGAAAGAGAGAATGGGGTTATATAGATAGAGAGAGAGAGAATGGAGTTATATAGATAGAGAGAGAGAGAGAAAGAGAGAATGGGGTTATATAGATAGATAGAGAGAGAACGAGAGAATGGGGTTATATAGATAGATAGAGAGAGAGAAAGAGAGAATGGGGTTATATAGATAGATAGAGAGAGAGAAAGAGAGAATGGGGTTATATAGATAGATAGAGAGAAAGAGAGAATGGGATTATATAGATAGAGAGAGAGAGAGAAAGAGAGAATGGGGTTATATAGATAGATAGAGAGAGAGAAAGTGAGAATTGGGTTATATAGACAGAGAGAGAGAGTGGGATTAAATATATATATATATATATATATATATAGAGAGAGAGAGAGAGAGAGAGAGAGAGAGAGAGAGAGAGAGAGAGAGAGAGAGAGAGAGAGAGAACGAGTGTGTGTGGGTGAACAGAGAACGAGACTAATTCCATACAATCTGTGAAGGTCATAGACGTTGGGTTCGTTGACTGCATTACATAGTGCTATTATACGCTCCAGATTCATAACTTTCCTTTATAAACAAAATATATAAATAACTAGATAAATGATACAGAATACTTAAAGGGCTAGGGTTAATTTGTTAGTTCATTTATGTATTTATCAACTCTGCAGTTTGGTATCGAACATAAATCTTAATGGGTCTATTTGCATTAAGAAAATCGCAACAGCTCACTAACATTTGCCAGGAGCTGTACATGACTGTGAGTGTCTGTGTCTGTGTCTATGTACGTGTGTGTGTGTCTGAGTGTCCGTGTGTGTGTGTGTCTACGTGTGTGTGTGTGTGTGTGCTATGAATGACGTCACAGGGCCCTGGTATTTACACTTGTTCCCACCACATGTAAACAAACCCCAAGACGTCTACACCAGTCTAGCGTACAGTCGGGGGGAGAATGTCCTGTACAGTTACCGTCACGCGAACATGGTACAGCTGTGTTCAGGAATGTATGGGCGATTTATGGAGGTGCACTTGCCTACATATTTTTTTTTTTTTTTTTTTTTTTGTCTATGTGATTGAGGGAGGCAAAAGGCATAACTGCCTATAGCGAGTGCCTCCCCCATAGTTGAAAGAGTGACAGGGCCAAAATCAAGGGACGTTCGAGCCAAAATGCCTGGACACACGGAGTTTGAAGCAATTTAAGTCATAGGAAGAGGGAAAGACTGATTCTGAGAGAGAGTTCCAGAGCTCAGCTGTTGAGTAGAAGAAAGTTTGAGAGTAACGTTTCAGTCTTGGGTTGGAGAGTTGCACAGAGTAGGGGTGGGATTGAGTTGCAAGACGGGTACCACGTGCCTTACGTAAAGGAGGTGGTATGCACTGGGATAGCTCTGAGGAACACTGATTATTATAGTAGCGATAGAATAGCGAGAGAGATGCAACATTGCGGCGGAGAGAGAGAGATTGCAGAGAGTTGGTGAGTGGACGGGAGTTAATGATACGAATGGCCTTCCTTTCAACTTTGTCTAGGAGAGCGGTGTGAGAGGAACCTCCCCACACATGTGAACAATACTCAATACAAGGGCGATACATAAGTTCTGTTCCTCCCCGTGATCTTATACATGGAAATATAATGGGCATGATGAATTTTATATATATATATATATATATATATATATGTATATATATATATGTGTATATATATATATATATATGTGTATATATATATATATATATATATATGTATATATATATAGAGAGAGATCCATCATAATTAAATCCATAAATCGACCAATATATAAACCCTTCCATGTATATGTATATTCTTGTGTCTATAATTTGATGTACCCATGCTATCTCAATAAAGAGTCAAATCTCGTGGGAAAGGGAGGCTAATCTAAACGTCGAAATGTCAACAAGGCCTTCTCCGTTTCCCAGACTCTCCCAATGTTTACCGTAACAAGCAGTATGATATGGTTACAGACTAAATACACACACAACAAAGCCGCTCCAACAGCTTTCTCTCTCTCTCTCTCTCTCTCTCTCTCTCTCTCTCTCTCTCTCTCTCTCTCTCTCTCTCTCTCTCTCTCTCTCATATATATATATATATATATATATATATATATATATATATATATATATATATATATATATATATATATATATATATAGGTTACATATGTATGTATGTATATGTATGTAATGTATGGTTAAATTGGCTAAATTGTCATTAAGGGTTTATGAATACATTTGTCTCAACTTGTGTATGATTATAATGCATTTTCCATGGTTTACGTCAGTGTCGTGAGCAGGTCTGTTATATAGTCATTTACTCTCTATAAATTCTTCGAAAGATACCCTGTTTCAAATACGTCCTATCCATTCATATGCTAACGACTCTGCCTTACATTATTCAACAAGTTTTCCAGAAAGCCCCAGCAAGCAGTCCCTCAAAAACAAACGTGATGTATCATAATCCCGTCCACTCTCTCATTCTCTCTCTTCGCCGCAATGTTGCATCTCTCTCGCTATTATATCACTATTACAATAATCAGTGTTCTTCAGAGCTCTCTCAGTGTATACCACCTCATCTACGTAGGGTACGTAGTACTCGTCTTGCAACACAATCCCACCCCTACTCTGTACAACTCTCCAACTCAAGAGTGAAACGATACTCCCAATCTTTCTTCTATTCAACAGCTGAGCTCTGGTAATCTCTCCCTGAATCCATCTCACCGAATGAAAGGTGGAAGGATGGAGTGAAGGCGTCGACTGACTGAGGACAGACGTGCATGGGGTCGTTTCGTTCGTGGCCAACCCTTCGGGGATCACGGTGTACGGCAATAGATAGATAGATAGATAGATAGATAGATAGATAGACTTCCAACACCAAACACCTACCAATAAAATTAATGAAAGTCTATCGAGGTCATCCAGAATCCTTACCCTTTGACTTACCTGACCTTATCATTTTATCAACCTTGAACCTACTGCCTTACCTTTGCCCACAAGCGCTCTGGCAGTGACTCAGCTCAGCCTAGCAACAATCCTCAGGTGAAAGTTACTGACCCTAGAGTAACAGATCAGCCAACCTCCGCCATTTTGGTGTCACTGAAGTCATTTAACACTGTCTAACCTTGGCTACCATGTCTTAAGGCAGTACTTCCCTTGCCAATTGTCCCTTACCCACTCTGAACCACTGTTGGACACTTTCAACAGCAGTGATTTAGAGGGCAAGCAACCTCGAGGGGTCGCTAGACTTGTTGTTGCTTGACTTCCTTTGTACTCCTTTGTACTCTATACTCAAATGATCATGGTAAGGTACAGTCGGCCACATAAGTTCTGTTCCTCTCCGTGATCTTATACATGGAAATATAATGCCCATGATTGAATTACGAGGGTAGTTTCTTATGCAGTGGTTAAGGGGAGGTTTTTAGTTGATTCCCTAGACTTCCATCAAGCTTAAAATTACTCCCCCTTGACCCCCTTTCAAGATAAATTTGTAAATTTTTCGGTAGAAAAATATCCCGGCCGAAGGCCGGTTCCCCTTAAATTACAGGCTCGCTATCGCTCGCCAGGAAAAAAACGACACCTAAATGGCACGAATGGTCTTAAAATTGACAGAAATGGGGCGAGGGTTCTTAAAATCGCCAAACTAATGGGACAAGCGTCTTTAACTCTCACAAGCAATGGGGCTAAACATGAGGGAGAAAGAGGTTCAGAAAAAAATCCTCCAGGTGAAAATCTCCGACCCTTAAACCCATCTGATTAGCCCACTGATAATTATAAGAACCCACCCTTGCAATTCATTCACACTATTTTACTTTCACACATAAGATCAAGGAGAGGAGGAGCATAACTGATGTGGCCAACTGTACAGTCGTGGTCATGCAGTGCAGATCCATTTGAAAAGCCTCAAACAATTTATAGAAATCTTCGAAATACTAATGTCGAGAGTAAACGTCTCATTCCTATCACCCAGGTGGTGGCGGCGGCGGCAGAGTATTTAAGTAATGACCCAAATTATATGACCTTTGGGGGGGGGGGGGGTTTATACTGGGGGGGATGTCGCCACGAAAACAACTCGCCCCGCATCATTTGTATACGAGAAACTTGGCCCCGTTCTGGTTAGATTAGCTTAAGGGGAGATTTCCACCTGGAGGATTTTTTTCTGGACCCCTTTCTCCCTCATGTTTTAGCCCCATTGCTTTTGAGATTTTAAGACGCTTGCCCCATTAGTTTGGCGATTTTAAGAACCCTCGCCCCATTTCTGTCAATTTTAAGACTATTCGCGCTATTTAGGTGTCGATTTTTTCCTGGCGAGCGATAGCGAGCCTGTAATTTAAGGGGAACCGGCCTTCGGCCGGGCCATTTTTCTACCGAAAAATATACAAATTTATCTTGAAAGGGGGTCTAGGGGGAGTAATTTTAAGCTTGATGGAAGTCTAGGGCATCAACTAAAAACCTCCCCTTAACCCCTTCTGTACCAGAGGGTATTACCATAAATGTACCCTCCAGTACCAGGCAGTGCGGCCAAAATGGCTTCAGAGGCAAGAGAGAACACCCTCCCACCTCAAAAGTTGGAGCAGCACTGACCCAGCTAGCCTGTGGAAGCTTGCAACCAAGAGTGAGAAGTGTTGCCAATGCCTCAGAGCAGTGCGTACAAATAGTGGTACCAGCTACCGCTCGATACTGGCAGTTACAAGGACCGCATATTACTGACGGCTCTCGTCCGTCGCTGGTACAGTTAAGGGTTAAGGGGGTTGACCTGTTTTTGTTCTGTCCTTTTCTATCTTTCTCTGGCTTGTATCCATTTGGCCCCATTCAGCCTACTGTTTTAAGACTTTTAACCCCATCCAGGTGTCAATTTTTTACTGGTCAGCGGTAGCGAGCCAGCATATTTTTTATTTTTGTTTGACAGCAGGTTAAATTTGTACATTTTTCGATAGAAAAATGTCTCCGGCGAAGCCGGATTTCTTCATATAATGCTGGCTCTCGCTATCGCTCGCCAGGAAGAAATCGACACCTAGATGGGGATAAACGTCTTAAAATAGTTAGCTGAATGGGGCCGAATGGATACAAGCCAGAGAAAGAGAGAAACGGACAGAAATAACAAAAAGCAGGTCACCCCCCTTAAGTGAGTTTAGTAGCAAAATAATAAAATATAATCCAAGGCGACTTCGTTTCGGGGTGAGACAACGACAGAGGCGAGTTGTTTTTAGAGCCGAGTCCTCCAGTATTCCTTTGTTTGGGTCGACTGGTGTAAAATCAGTGTTGCCAATTTAGCTACTTCACCGCTAGATGTCTTGGTATTTACATCTAATCTAGTGGCTCATTTTTAGATCTAGCGACTTGTGAGAACGGATCTAGCGATATTTTGTGTCGTGATTAGCAATATGTTGTTTCGTGATTTGGCAACACTGTGACATCTTGGGTTCAGGTGAAAAGTGGTCTACCCAGATAGGTTGTGTGTGTGTGTGTGTGTGTGTGCGTGAGCGTGAGTGAGTGAGTGAGTGTGTGTGTTTGTTTAAAGGTGCACAATTGACGAAGTATGTAGGTTTTCAGATACATGAGGTGTGTGTGTGTGTGTGTGTGTGTGTGTGTTGTGTGTGTGTGTGTTGTGTGTGTGTGTGTGTGTATTTCAGTGACCCGAATATGAGAAACAAAGGTACAAATATCGATGCATTATAATATTGCAGGAATGTAGTGAGCGTTGCATGGTAGTTTTCTTGCACCCCCTTTCTCCCTCATGTTAACCCTATTAGTTTTCAGAATAAAACACGTTTGGCCCATTACTTTGGCGATTTTGAAACATTTCACCCCATTTCTTTGTCAATATTAAGACCTTTCGTGCCATTTAGGTGTCGATTTTTTTTTCTGGCGAGCTTGTATCTTAGGAGGGTTTTTCTACAGAAAAATTTACATCCCCAAGATGTTTGTTTAAGGGGAGGTTTTTAGTTTGTTTCCTACTCCTCCAGCAATCTTAAAATTTCACCCCCTTTACCCCCTTTCAAGATAAATGTGTACATTTTTCGGTAGAAAAATGTCCCGGCCAAAGGCCGGTTACTCTTATATTACAGGCTCGCTATCGCTCGCCAGGATAAAATCGACACCTAAATGGCACGAAAGGTCTTAAAATTGACAGAAATAGTGCGAAAATTCTTAAAATCGCCAAACTAATGGGGCGAACGTCTTAAAATCTCAAAAGCAATGGGGCTAGACATGAGGGAGAAAGGGGTCAAGAAAAAAGTCCCTCAAGTGGAATCTCCCCTTAAGCTTGATGGAGGTCTAGGGAGGCAACTAAAAAAAAAAAAAAAAAAAAAAAAAAAAAAAAAAAAAAAACAATTGACCATATAATAATCTAACCTTCCCTCTCAACCCTCAGACTTCCATATTATACCCTTCCTAATTTAATAAAAAATAGTCTATTAAGGGGAAATCTCTACTTGAGGGATTTTTGTCTTGACCCCTTTCACCCTCATGTTTAGCCCCATTGCTTTTGATATTATAAAACGTTCGCCCCATTAGTTTAGCGATTTTAAGAACTTTCACCCCATATTAAGACCTTTCGTGCCATTCAGGTGTCGATTTTATCCTGGCGAGCGATAGCGAGCCTGTAATTTAAGAGGAACCGGCCTTCGGCCGGGAAATTTTTCTACCGAAAAATGTACACATTTATCTTGAAAGGGGGTCAAGGGGGTGTAATTTCAAGCTTGATGGAAGTTTAGGAAACACACTAAAAACCTCCCCTTAATGCTCAGAAAGCCGAAAAGAAAGACATAATCGGATTTTGACAGGGTTCAGAAGGTAAACAAAAGGACCTCGCGCATATCCCCCACCAGATGGCCCTGTTATTTATAAGAGGGGGTCTTTTATTTACCTGTGCTTGGCTGGCCCACGGCTGGAAAGTGAAAGGGTTGAGCTGAGATTGTGTGGATTGTGTTGGAACGACGACGACGACGGGAGGCTTATTAACGCTCGGCTCACTCTTGGGTTTTGATGGTTTTGCTGTTCTTTTCCTCCTTCTCATTCTTTTTCTTAGACTGGATCATCCGAAAGTTATATATATATATATATATATATATATATATATAATGCCAACCCCACACCATGCACTGTGGTAGTAGTAGGCCTTAAGGGGAGATCTCCACTTAAGGGATTTTTTTCTTGACCCCTTCCTCCCTCATGTTTAGCCCCATTGCTTTTGATATTATAAAACGTTTGCCCCATTAGTTTAGCGATTTTAATAACTTTCAACCCATATTAAGACCTTTCGTGCCATTCAGGTGTCAATTTTATCCTGGCGAGCGATAGCGAGCCTGTAATTTAAGAGGAACCGGCCTTCGGCCGGGAAATTTTTCTACCGAAAAATGTACAAATATATCTTGAAAGGGACTCAAGTGGGTGTAATTTTAAGCTTGATGGAGGTCTAGGGAACAAACTAAATACCTCCCCTTAAGGACGGTGTTGTGTTCTGTATTGGTCTTGATAACGTTCACTTTAGGGTACTCTGGGGGGGGGGGGAGGAGGCTACACACATACTCTGTGGGGGGGGGGGGGGAGGGGGCTACACACATACATATAATGTATATACAAACACATGCCAACACACACACCCTTATAGTAAGTCACGTAAACACACACACGGACATACATACAAACTTAGTCTTGCACACATACATGCAAACATAGTCTTGCACACACACACACACACACACACACACACACACACACACACAAGGACCAATCCACCTACACATGTGCACCCCACCATAAAGCCGTTAGTACACATGAACAACACAGTTAAATGACCCTTCTAGGATTACACTCACTGCATTTAAAGCCTATTATAGCTCTTGCGTATGTCTGTATGAATGTCTCTGTCTGTCTGTCTGTCTGTATGTGTGTATATCACTGTCTGTCTTGCTGCCTCTCTGTCTGTCTGTTTGTATATGTCTTGTTTTTCTGTCTGCCCTTATGTCTGTCGGAGTATGTGTGTTTTTGTCCGTGTGTACTTACACTAGTTGTACTTACACTAGTTGTACTTACACTAGTTGTACTTACACTAGTTGTACTTACACTAGTTGTACTTACACTAGTTGTACTTACACTAGTTGTACTTACACTAGTTGTACTTACACTAGTTGTATTTGCGGGAGTGAGCATGCTCGTTAATTCCCGCCTCCTAAGATATGTTTGTCATACCGTGCTTTGAAACTATGCACTGATGGTGCAGACACTACTTCGGCTGGCAATTTGTTCCACCCACTAATCGAGTTGGTAGGAAATCTTTTACTTTTCAGATCAGATTTACTATTAGGCACTTTCAGTTTGTAGCTGTGACCTCTTGTTCTCTCACCTCCATCCCTTTCTATGAAGTTTTCTTGGTCGATTTTGTCAATACCTCTAACACATTTGTATATCTGAATTTGCTGTCCTCGTTTCCTTCTCTGTTCCAGTGTAGGTAGATTCAATCTCTCGAGCCTCTCTTGGTACTCCAAATTTTCCAAACCTGGGATCATCCTCGTAGCTGCTCTCTGTACCCTCTCAATTTTGTGGATATGTTTCTTCATGTGAGGGGACCACACTACAGATGCATATTCCATCCTGGGTCTTATTATTGCCGTTATTATTTGTTTCATGGTGTTTTCATTAAGATAATTGAAAGACATGTGTGTGTGTGTGTGTGTGTGTGTGTGTGTGTGTGTGTCAGTCTGTGTGCGTACCTCTTTGTGTCTGTGTGTGTACGTGTATGTTAGTCTGTGTGCGAACCTCGGTTTTATCATATTTATGCTAACCCTTTGTAGGATCATGACGCGTTTTGGCACTTTCCTCTGGCTGCTATTAGACGATTTTTCACAGCTTAGGAAGGATCGGTGGGAATGAAAAGGGTAAAGACTAACTCAATTAACCCTCTGACTTCCACGCACCTGAATAAAATCTGAATAAAATCGTCTAATAATAGCCAGAAAACAGAAAAGCAACCCGTAATCTTGAAAGGGCCAACTGAACAGCACAAGCACAAGTATAAGTACTGTATGTTACCCTCACTGTCTCAAGCTTATATAATCGTGTACCAGGGTGACCGATCAACTCAACCAGTAGACCATTTCAACCAGTAGCTCTCAACCAGTACCAAATCAACCAATACGGTTAGGTTAGGTTAGGTTAGTACTATATTTTGGCACTGGTTTGGTTGGTCTGGGTTAATTTGGCACTGGTTGAGAGCTACTGGTTGAAATGGTCTACTGGTTGAGATGACATGGAACCGTGTACCAGGTTTTTATGTGGGCGAGTGTACAGTGCCCTTCTTACCAACAAAAAGGTAATTTAAAACTATTGCTTGAGCTGGTATCACACGAGCGCATTTCCCGGCAATTTTGGATGAGCCAGTTTTTCATCGTACTATTTTGAGACTCTTTCGCATTGGAATCGGGAACCAAATCGAATTTAGATTATGTTAAGTAGTTTAGTTCTTATGGAACTTAACATTTAAAGCTGGCAGACTACAATTGCCCGTCAAAATTGAAGGACAAATTACTCGTGTGACGCCAGCTTTTGCTCTACTTGTGACAAACGGGAAGGCGGACCCATATTAATACGGGAGTCTGCTGAAGGCCACTGACCTGCAGTATAGTTGCCATATTTTTTCATATTTTTTCACCAACCAACTTTATTTCTAAACTCAATTAATGACATCAACGAATACATGTGGCACTCCAAGGAATCGAACCTAGGATACTCACACCGAAATTCCGCGCATTTATGCATTACGCTTTCAAGACAGTTAAAGCATTATGCACAAGCCTACGATATATTATGCAGTTCGAATCCTGCATATTAATCTGAGCATGTACAGTCGCTCTAGTAAGTCATGTCTCGGCACCAAGTATGTTTTGATCAATAATTGGTATCAGCAATATTTAAACTTCATTTCTTCATATCGAGTGAAATATACAACCATGTTCCTACACTTACCCACCCTATTCAACATCTGACAGACATTAATATAGCACAGAGCAAGCCAAACGTAATGACAGGTGGGACATGACTTATTAGCGCGACCGTACATACCATTACGGATTAAAAACTCACACAACAAAACCACTCCAACAGCTTTCTCTCTCTCTCTCTCTCTCTCTCATTCCCCTCAATACCCTCACCTGACCTGACCATTTCTTGTCTATGTCTATGTAGAAGATAAAAGGCAGGTTGCCTATAACGAGTGTCACCCCAAAGCCAAAAGAGTGACAGGGCCGAATTCAAGGGACGCAGGGGTCGAAATGCCTGGACACCCGAAGTTTAAAGCAGCTTAAGGGGAGGTTTCTAGTTTGTTTCCTACTCCTCCAGCAATCTTAAAATGTCACCCCCTTGACCCCCTTTCAAGATAAATTTGTACATTTTTCGGTAGAAAAATTTCCCGGCCAAAGGCCGGTTAGTCTTAAATTATAGGCTCGCTATCACTCGCCAAGATAAAATTTGACACCTAAATTGCACGAAAGGTCTTAAAATTGACAGAATGGGGCGGAAATTCTTAAAATCACCAAAGTAATGGAGCAAACGTCTTAAAATCTCAAAAGCAAGGGGACTAACCATGAGGGAGAAAGGGGTTCAAGAAAAAAATCCCTCAAGTGGAGACCTCCCCAAGTCTCGAGAGGCTGAACCTCTGCTGAGCCCACAAATCAAAATTTCATTTTTTTTTGTTCTTGTTCTATAATGCTTCTTTCAATATAGGAGAATAGCATAGGAGGGAACAAAAAAACATATCGAATTCATAACCCCCCGGGCCGGGGGTTCGCCCCCGACCCAGAAAAACAATTTTTATTTTCTTTCAGCCACCAAATTTTTGTTTTGTGTCTTTTGTCTAAAGGGCTTCTGTAAGCAATAGAAATTATCATATGAGGGCATAAACACCCATATGACATCCCTAGCATCCCTCTGGGGGGGCCCCAATATCATGGATTTTGGTAAAAGATGGTCTGAAATAATTCTGCCAAGCTTGCCCCTGACGAATTTTTTTTTTAGTTGGTCATAAATCTCGATCTTCTATGAGCGTGCCATGATAGAAAACGTTTTCTAAGGAGGACTAACTATTCTATCTCTCCAAAATTGTATTTAGGTGTGTGAAAATCTAAGATTTTAGCTTGCCAGCGATCCTATTTTGGCACTTACGAGATCATCTACTTTTTTGTGTATTGCTCAAATTCATTCCCCTTCTACACACTACATAAAGGACTATATAGCAACTGTAAAATGATGAGATAATGGCATTATCTCACATATTTTTCAAGATTCGACATTGTTCATGTTGAAATGTTGGCTAAAAAAAAACCATATAGATATATTTTATATTTTATTTTTCAGCCCCTTCTATTATTCAATATAGTAAAACTATATCATTTTCTTTTAGGGGATGCTTGTAGGATACGCCATGCAAAATTGCGGGAAATTTGAACAATTTTGAGTGAGATGATTTTACAAACAGTGCAATGATATTCTGCGCTCGCGCACGCACGCACATAGAGAGCTGATTTTTTCAGCGAGTCTTAGTATTTCCATTGGTAATAAGATGGTATAATGCCAGAAACACAATATCTTATACAGGCTGACTTGGGGGTCAAAGGTTCAGCCTCCCTAGAGAGTAGGATAGATTTTTTTTTTTTTTTTTTTACCTGACCACGGCCTTCTATATATTGGGCTCTCTATCCCTCTCATATACAGTATATATATATATATATATATATATATATATATATATATATATATATATATATATATATATAATATAAGAGGGGGAAAGAGGAAGACGAAACGAGTATGACAAGGAGACTCACCGATAGCAGTGCAAAATATTCCAGAAATGTTTCCAGCAAATTGTTGATCAGCTTATGTTGACTATAAAAGCTCTCGTGTGATACCGGCTTAACGTGAACAGTAAGGAGAAAGATGAGAGAGAGAGAGGAATGTTGCAGAGTGTAGTGTGGATGTTGGTAAGAGAGAGACGGGTTAGCTGAGAGAGAGAGAGAGAGAGAGGTAGAGGTAGGTAGGAATGTTGCCGTGTGTAGTGTGGGTGTAGGAGAGATAGGGAGATAGAGAGACACAGACAGACAAACAGAAGAGAGATACAGACAGACAGACAGTATAGATAGGAATGTGGCTGATCCATTATGACAAGTGGATGAACTAGGGGGAAGGGAGTCACAGGAAAGAGCTTGAATTATCTACTTATCTTACGTTTCGGGCTACGCTGAAGATGGGTTCTGCGTAGCCCGAAACGTAAGAGAAATAAAGAACTCCAGCTCTTTCCTGTGTTTTCCTTCCACCTAATGCATAGATAGGAATGTTGCAGAGTGTAGTGAGAGAGAGCGAGAGAGAGGGATAGCTAGGAAGGTTGCAGAGTGTAGTGTGGTGGGTGTTGGAGAGAGAGAGAGAGAGACAGACAGAGGGATAGCTAGGAAGGTTGCAGAGTGTAGTGTGGTGGGTGTTGGAGAGAGAGAGAGAAAGAGAGACAGACAGACAGAGGGATAGCTAGGAAGGTTGCAGAGTGTAGTGTGGTGGGTGTTGGAGAGAGAGCGAGAGCGAGAGCGAGGGAGGGATAGCTAGGAAGGTTGCAGAGTGTAGTGTGGGCGTGTAGCTTTACCTCTCCCGGAATCAACTTTTTTTTCTCCAACCCACTTCTGCCCATCTCGTACATATGGGGCTATGTCCTCCTCTCGTCTGATGGAAGTTTTAAGGGGAGATGGGTCGGTTTTTCTGGTCCCCTTTCTCCCTCGTGTTAAGTCACATTTGGTTTGAGATCATAAGACGTTCGGTCCATTAGTTTGGCGATTTTAAGACTTTTCGCCCAATTTTTTTGGTCAATATTAATACCTTTTGTACCATTTAGATGTCGATTTTTCCCTGGTGAGCGATATTGAGCCTGTAATTACAACTATCGGGATTGATTTATTGTTTTCCAATAAATCATAATGTAAAATTTCCAAAAACACACAAACCAAAACAGGAATGCACACTATAAAGACCACATAATATAGTAGATATAGTTATGTTGTAGATATAGTTATGTTGTAGATATACTGCATAGACAAGAGTATTACTTTCCTAAATTAGTTTCAGAGATAATTTATACATCCATCACTACACTCTGTTTCTTTTCATCTGGCGGTAAATTGAATCCCTTAGCAGCTAATTTCTCGATAGTTAATGGACAACTATGAAACCACTACGTCTCTGGCTCATATTAAGACCAAGTTTATATAATCAGCACCATATTTCACGACCAAATCTTCAAAATAACTGAGAAATCTTGATGGGAACTTTGCAATTTACCGCCAGTTGAAAAAAAAAAAAAAAAAACAGGGTATAGTGAACAAGAACACTATAGTCTATTGTTTCCATTTTCTATTTGAAGTCTATGTATATTTATGAGCGGGCTAGAGACTATGGTATCCGAGTGTACCTTTCTGTTTTTCTTTTTTTATGGGGAGATTGGTCATTTTTCTAGACCCCCTTCTTCCTCATGTTTAGCCCCATTAGTTTTCATATTTTAAGATGTTTGTCCCATTAGTTAGTCGATTTTAAAATCTTTCGCCCCATTTTGTTGTCAATATTAAGACATTTCGTGCTATTTAGGTGTCGATTTTTTACCGAAAAATTTACAAATTAATCTAGAAGGGGGATCTAATGAATTTTGTTTAAAGTTTGATGGAGGTCTAGGGAAGAAACTAAAAAAATAATGAATAGGGCCTACCTACAAAAATCGCCCCAAAAGAGAACCATCTCCCCTTAAGTCACAGGATGAGGGGGGGGGGGGGGGGGGAGACAGAATGGGTCATAACTGGGTTGCATAAACTAATACCTGGCGTTCCTTACCGCCACCGCAACCAAGGTCACGAGTATCGGGAAACCTGTTTATGGGGGGGAGGGGGAAGGGGTGTTATCTGGACCCCTTCTCCCTCAGGTTTAGCACCATTAGTTTACAGATTTTAAAACGTTTGGTCCATTAGTTTGGCAACTTTTAAAGAGCAAATGGGATGAATATTTCCACAACTGTTCCCTGGCTGACCCTTCCCAAATGGTAGAAATATTAGCTGGATTACTCTAGTCGTTTGTGAGTTATATATAGAGGTTAACCCCTTCTGTAGCGGCGACGTCTTTTTTATCATATTGCTAGCTATATTTAGACGATTTTGTGCAGTTTAAGAAGGATCTGTGGTAGTAGAAAGGGTTAAGTGAGATAGTTCGAAGCCTGTTAATTGCTGGAGGCCCTTTTTTAATTGAATAAAATCGTCTAATAGTAGCCAGAATAAAGTAAAAGGACGCCTACGGTACGAAACGGGTTAAAGGTATGCAATTGACCCCTTGCAAATTTCGGGCTATAAGGAAGTTGGAGCCGTAAACATCTACATTTGGCAGACTAGCCAGAATCAGTCTTTCCCTCTTCCTATGACTTAAATTGCTTCAAACTCCGTGTGTCCAGGCATTTTGGCTCGAACGTCCCTTAATTTTGGCCCTGTCACTCTTTCAACTATGGGGGAGGCACTCGCTATAGGCAGTTCTACCTTTTGCCTCCCTCCATCACATAAAAAAAAAAAAAAAAAATATATATATATATATATATATACTGTATATATATATATATATATATATATATATATATATATATATATATATATATACGGTATATATATATGGTTGTCGTGGATACATAAATACATAAAATAAAGTTCAATACACTTTCTATCTATCAGAAACCCACACTATTATTGCACTTCTGTTTAATTTCGATGTTCACTGCTCCAACTTCCTTATAGAACGAAACTCGCAAGTGGTTAATTAACCCCTTCAGCACCATGACGCCTTTTTACCTTTGATTCTGGCTAAGAGTAGACGATTTTTATGCAGCTTCAGAAGTACCCCTGTTACTGAAGAGGGTTTATCGAGATCTTATTTACCCATTTGAGTCGTATAGGTAGATTCCAAATGAAAGAAAATCGTCTAATGGTGACCAGAATATGATGACAATTACGTAATGGTGGTGAAGGGGTAAATGTCGCAGATATAAACATTTCCCGCTAAATCGAAGCAAATACCTCTAGATCTAGCAAAAAATATCTAGATTGGCAACACTGACCCCGACTTGGAGTTATGTTCACCGACAGTATTATTATCTACGATGACAGGGATTTTTGCGGAGGTTATTTCTTCGTTCCTGCACGGTCAAAATATATATCGTAAAATTAAAAGTATGATATTTTAACTCTCTCATTGCGGGTGTCGTCTTTTCTGTATTATTCTAGCTACATTTAGACGATCGTGTGCAGCTTAGGAAGGATCTGTGATAGCTGTAACGGCTAATTAAGATAGTTTGTAGCCATTTTATCGCTAGAGGTCTTTCGTAAGTTGAAAAAAATCGTCAAATGGTAGCCAGAATAAAATCAAAAGGACATCACCCGCACTGAAAGGGTTAAAAAAAGTAGTGTATATCTTATAATTTATAGCATTATATCGTAAAATTAACAGTATCCAACTTCCTTGTAGCCTGAAACTCGCAAGTGGTCAATTAATTGTCCTCCATCACTTTTTTCTGCTTATAGTGAGATTTTCACTTAACCCCTTGAAGCTCTGACGCGTTTTAGAAGTATATTTTGGCTATCATTAGACGATTTTATGAAGCTTAGGAAAGATCTGTGGGTATTAAAAGGGTAAATACTATCTCAATCAACCCTCTGACTTCCATATACCCTTCCTAATCTGAATAAAATCGTCTAATAATTACCAGAAAACAAAACAGAATGCGTATTGGAGCTTGAAAGGGTTAAGTGGTTTTTTTTCTGAACCCCCTTCTCCCTTATGTTAAGCCCCATTCGTTGTTTACATTTTAAGACGTTTTCAATAATAGTTTGGCAATTTTTAGACCTTTCACCCCATTTTTGTCAATCTTAAGACCTTTTGTGCCATTTAGGTGTCAATCTTTTCCTGGCGAGCGAAAGCGAGCCTGCAATTTAGGAGGAAACGGCCTTTGGCCGGAATCTACCGAAAAATTTACAAATTCATCTTGAAAGGGGGTCTAGGGGGTGTTTTTAAAAACTTGGTGGAGGTCTAACGAGGAAACTAAATATATATGAATAAACATATATGACTAAACATATATGACTAAACATATATGACTAAACATATATGACTAAACATATATGACTAAACATATATGACTAAACATATATGACTAAAACATATATGACTAAACATATATGACTAAACATATGACTAAACATATATGACTAAACATATATGACTAAACATATATGACTAAACATATATGACTAAACATATATGACTAAACATATATGACTAAACATATATGACTAAACATATACATTTACAACAAAATAAGCACTACCAGGAAAGTAAAAATATAGTGTATAAATAAACACATGGGCGGGTGCCCAACCCCGAAAGGAGTTGAAATAGGGGAGCTATTCCCCCGTCAAAGGCGGCTTTCTAGGGCCTTTCCTAGCTGATGCTGAGAGGATTGGGTTCTAGTCATGTGGTGATGAGCTGGTCTATCCGAGTGAGAGCTGAGCGATCTCTGCCATACCCATAGCTTACTCTGACTGTTCCTTTTACTTACATATCTTCTAGATCTCAAGTGGCGGCGTCTTTTCCGTGGATTGACCTCCCTACTGCCAACCTAGAAGTTGGCAGATTGGGAGCCAAAGCGTCACATTTTTCCCTTACCCCTCAACTTTCCCTTCATAATTGCTGAGGGGCACAGGGCCTTGGGTGGGGCTTTGGTTTCCCGGGCGTTTCCGCACCCTCCTTAGCTCCCTGCCTTGGAGTGGCTTCGGTCACCCGGGCTTTGTTAGTGGTAAGCAAGGAGGGTTTTGTGGGGGTGCTCGTTTATGGCCTTGGCCTTGCTCGAGACCTTGGGGCTGTTCGGCCAGACAGCCTGGGGAACAACAACAACAACAACTACACATAAATTGACTCAAAACTAAGCCCATCCCCCCTATAAGGCCAGGTAGGGAGTGGGTAGGATAGAGAGGAGGGGTCTACTTCCTCCTCTACTACTATCTCTACTCCCAGAATAGACCTGATCTAACTAACCTCTCTCTCTCTCTCTCTCTCTCTCTCTCTCTCTCTCTCTCTCTCTCTCTCTGTCCTTCAATATGGATCCTGCGACTTGTGCATGAATTGAAATACATGATCCAAGTAGGATCTTTATCACGCCGTGGTGTAGTGGATTAAAAGCTAGGACACTCGTTCTGAATGTCGGAGGTTCGATCCCGGCTGGGAATATATATATATATATATATATATATTTGTATGCACAAGTCGCAGGATCCATATTAAAGGACAGAGAGAGAGAGAGAGAGAGAGAGAGAGAGAGAGAGAGAGAGGAAATGGAAGTCAGGTGAGGGAGGAAGTGAGGTGCTGAAGGTGAAGAGGGAAACTTTACCTACACACACACACATACACACCACACATACATACACACACACACACCACACATACATATACCACACACATACACCATTATACAGTACACACACACACACACCGCATACATACACCACACACACACACATACATACATATAACACACACATACACCACATATACAGTACACACACACACACACCGCATACATACACCACACACACACACATACATACATCCATTATACGCATACAACATACACGCACACACACACACACCTCATGGGGTTTCTCTTAAAAACTATACCCTGTTCCAATTAAGTAGGCCAAAACTTTTGAAAATTAACCTCTATAACTCACAAACGACTAGAGTAATCGACCGACTCGAGACAGAGCCCGAACAGAAATAACAAAATTGAATATAAAATAAAAAAAAACACAAATCTAGGTTGCCCAGGAGAAAACCCAGAAACCAAGGACCATGGGGGGTCCCCAGCAAAAGATTCCCAGGTCCCATATCTCCCAGAGAGGTTCTAGTCACAGCAGGCAGATACACAGCAGAATAACACCACAATGCCCGCCCACATTACTTCCAGGCAGGGCCTTCATATAAATTCCTGCTCCCTGGACCAGGCGCCTGACGGACTATTATCTAGTCCAACTGGCGCCGACCCCCACTCCCTGCAACCGCGTTATCACTCATCTATTCACAATCATTCTCCATTCATTCCTATTTATCACTACTTGCCTCGCCTGTTCTTCAGTCATCTCTGTATCTTCCAACGCTTTTTTCACACCATCTCTCCATCTCCTTCGAGGTCTTCCTCTCAATCTATTTCCCCTTGTTTCTGATTCCTATATTCTCTTTGTAAGTCTTTCATCTCCCATTCGTTCAACATGACCATACCAGCTCAGCACCCTTCTGTCCACTCTGGCCGACAAATGTTCCTGCTGCCCCACTCTCCTACGTATCTCTTCATTCCTCAATCTGTCTCTACGAGTAACTCCACACATACTCCTCAAGCAGCTCATCTTCATCACATCCAACCGTAATTTTCTCTAAAAAAAAAAAAAAAAAAAAATGCACTGGTCTTCTTTTCTATCGCACCTTCTGTATACCCTTTATTAACCCTCTCTATCAACACTCTGCCATACAGCTTATGAGAAATAGGAAGACCATAGCAGAGGTTAAAGAAAAAAAGAAAAAATAATATATAATAATCTGATAGCTGATTAAGGGGAGATCTCCACTTGAGGGATTTTTTTCTGGACTCCTTTCTCCCTCATGTTTAGCCCCATTGCTTTTGAGATTTTAAGACCTTCGCCCTAGTAGTTTGGATATATTAAGACATTTTGCCCCATTTCTGTCAATTTTAAGACCTTTCGTGCCGTTAAGGTGTCGATTTTTTCCTGGCGAGCGATAGCGAGCCTGTAATTTAAGAGCAACCGGCCTCCGGCCGGGAAATGTTTCTACCGAGAAATGTACAAACTTATCTTGAAAGGGGGTCTAGGGGGTGTAATTTTAAGCTTGATGAAAAAGTGGGGAACAAACTAAATACCTACCCTTAAGGAACACTCCGTTCTTAACATTAATCCTCCATTTCAAACCCCAATGCACTAGGATAAACTAATGAAAGCATATGATGCTCCCTGGATTCGAACTCGTGACACCACACCCAGAACCTAAGCATCTAAGCCATTACACCACCAACATAGTTAAAGGTTAAGTACACGATCACGATTAATATCCATTTTGAATTATGGATATCAATCTAATCATGTACTCAGACCCAACTGCATTATGGAAGCCTAATGTTTTCGTGAGAGGGAAGAACAAGGATGCAGTTCGAGCACTTTAAAATTACCTGGGTGACTCAGACGTAACAGTACAGTACGAATAGCGTAAAAAGCCATACAGTGTTGCCAACCCTTTTTGTGGCGTAGGGTCCCGGAAATTGGCAACACTGGCGCCTCCCGATGACTGTAATTATAGTGTCCATAATAATAATAATAATAATAATATTTATTCAGTTAGCAATTTACAGAGTTGGTATCACATAGTAAATTGCTAACTGAATAAATATTATCAGTCGTACCAAAGCCTACCTCCTCACCTTTATTGTCCAGGGTTTGAATCCTGGCCAGGTATGTACGGTATATTCGGGATGCTCCTCCTCATGTGGTGTTGAACTTATAAGATTTGTTCTCTCATTAATATCCCTCTTTATGTGATAAATAAATCTCCTCAGTTGTTATATGTTTTTGGTGTCATTCAAGAAGAGGTTAACAGTTCTATTTCTAGATAGGATTACGCATTTCTTCAAGGGACTGGGGCTCTCGAAAAGGGGCTCCAGTCCTGACGCTATTCTTGACTTACAGTGTGCTGGCTTAATAATCCAGAAGGGTTGCTAGCCTCTGCAGTCCTATTATAACCAACTACGCATTTCTTTTCTGTTTTCTGGATCTTATTGGACGATTTTATTCAGATTAGGAAGCGCGTATGAGAGTCGGAGGGTCAATGGAGATAGCCTTTATCCTTTTGATGCCTACAGATCCTTCGTAAGCTGGATAAAATCGTCTAATGATAGCCCGAATAAGCTCAAAATTAACTACCCCAGTGTATTCTCCCAGGGTGTGTGTGTGTGTGTGTGTTTAGCTTTATTGTGTATGTGTATGTGCATGTCAGAGAGAGAGAAAAAAAAGAGAGAGAGAGAGAGAGAGAGTGATAAATAGATAGATAGAGAGAGAGTGAGAGAGAGTGTTTATTGAACTTAGTGTGTGTGTAAAACAGTGAGCTTGTTTGAGAGGCTGTGTGTACAAGCCTGCTAGACCCAGCTGATGTGTACGTAATGTGTGTGTGTGTATGTAAGGGAAGGTTGTGTGTGTAACAGTGTGTGTGTGTGTAAGGGAAGGTTGTGTGTGTAACAGTGTGTGTGTGTATGTAAGGGAAGGTTGTGTGTGTAACAGTGTGTGAGTCTGTGTGTGTGCGTGTATGTTTGAGTGTTTGTAATGTGTATGTATGTGAAGGGAGTTGTGTGTGCTGCATGTGTGTGTGTGTGTGTGTGTATGTGTATATATACTGGTGGTCATAAACCTACATACTTGATGGATAGATCGTATATAGGCGGGCGTAGGTGGGCGTAGGTGTGGATATGGGCGTGAAGGTGGGTGTGGGACAGACTGTGAGTGTGGGCGTACAGTAGGTGGGTGTAGGTGTGGATATGGGCGTGAAGGTGGGTGTGGGACAGACTGTGAGTGTGGGCGTAGAGTAGGTGGGTGTAGGTGTGTTTATGGGCGTGTAGGTGGGTGTGGGTAAGACTGTGAGTGTGTGTGTCAGTGTGGGCGTACAGTAGGTGGGTGTAGGTGTGCATATGGGCGTGAACGTGGGTGTGGGACAAACTGTGAGTGTGTGTGTCAGTGTGGACTGGCGTAGGTGGGTGTAGGTGTGTGTACGGACGTGTAGGTAGGTATGGGACAGACTGTGAGTGTGTGTGTCAGTGTGGGCGTACAGTAGGTGGGTGTAGGTGTGTATGGGCGTGTAGGTGGGTGTGGGACAGGCTGTGAGTGTGTGTGTCAGTGTGGGCGTACAGTAGGTGGGTGTAGGTGTGGATATGGGCGTGTAGGTGAGTGTGGAACAGACTGTGAGTGTGTGTGTCAGTGTGGGCGTACAGTAGGTGGGTGTAGGTGTGGATATGGGCGTGTATGTGGGTGTGAGACAGACTGAGTGTGTGTGTCAGTGTGGGCGGGCGTAGGTGGGTGTAGGTGTGGATATGGACGTGTAGATGGGTATGGGACAGACTGAAAATACGTGTGTGTGTGTGTATATGTATGTGTGTGTGTGTGGGCGTAGGGTGGGCGGCTATGAGTGCGAGTGTCATTAAGGGCGTGGGCGGAGGTGTGGGTGAGTGTACCAGGTTCCTGGAAAAACAATGTGGGGGGGGGAGGAGGTGTATGTCAGGCATGGGTGGTGTGGGTGGCCTTCACGCCCACGGTATTAGGAAGGGGGGGGGGGGAGGAAGAAGAGGAATGAGTAGTAATAGGACGTTCATAATTATCGTCATCATTGTTATCTTCATCGTCATCATCGTCATCATCGTCATCATTGTCATCATCATCGTCATCATCGTCATCATCGTCATCATCATCATCGTCATCATTGTCGTCATCATCATCGTCGTCGTCGCCGTTGTCGTCGTCGTCGTCGTCGTCGTCGTGAAAGGAAACAAGAATAATGCGAAAAGGACATGAGAGGGAAACTTATAAAAACAAAAGAAGCTGGGGAATAGATGCCAAAGGAAGGAGAGTTATGATATTAATTTGAACTGGGATCAAAACACTTGTGTATACTAAAATAAAATATATATTGAATGTTATTAATGAAGACGTGACGGCCAGCAGGTTCAGACGGATCAGAGGGGAGGAGTGAGACCGGGATCATGTACGTATTGTTGTGTATATCTATGTGTACGCAAGACAAAATGCAAAGCTGACTGTAACAAGTGTCTCCCCCAAAACTGAAATAGTGAGAGAGCCAAATTATAATTTTTTTCGTGGGGGGGTGGGGTACAGTATTGGAAAAAAAAGTGATGTGCTTGTTTAGTGTAGTGAAATTGAGAGGAGGAGGCGTTTGTGAGAGCTAGCTGAATTACTCTCTGTGTAAGTGAGACATAAGCAGAAACAGTGAGGGAAGCCAGACAAATGAAACAGGAGTTCCAGCAACTGCTTTTAGCATGCTTATGAGGCCCGATCCCTCCCTGAACTTAGTAAACAGATATAAATAGAAAAACACAAATGATAAGAAACGAGGATATAAATAAGAGGAAAACGCATATATACCGTATATATATATATATATATATATATATATATATATATATAGAGAGAGAGAGAGAAAATTAGGATGAAATGGTAAAGAAATATCAATTATAATAATCATGTAACTAAGATCAACCCTTTCAAGATCCTATTACGCATTTTTTTCTATTTTCTGGCTATTATTAGAGATTTTATTCAGATTAGGAAGAGTATGTGGAAGTCAGAGGGTTAATTGAGATAGTGTTTACTCTCTTAATTCCCACAGATCCTTCCTAAACTATATAAAATCGTCTACTGATAGCCAGAATATATGGTCAAAATGCGTCACAATCTTCAAAGGGTTAAATTTAATAGATATACTAGTGAAGGGATTATAACGAGAGCGTGAGGGCTGGTGGGTACAGGGGGATCAGTGAGACTAGGTGGAGCGAGGGCTATAATTAGGTCAGTAATCTCTTACGTTTTACCCTATGTAACTCAACAAAAGGGCTAGAGCAAATGAGCTGCAAAATTCCACACCCGTTCCCTGGCTGACCCTTCCCAAGTGGTAGAAATATTAGTTTAATTACCCTAGTTGTTTGTGAGTTATAGAGGTTAATGTTCAAGAGTTTTGGCCTACTAACTTGGAACAGGATTTAGTTATGAGAGATGAATATGCAGAGCTTTCCCAGTGTATACCACCTCCTTTACGTAGGGCACGTGGTACCCGTCTGGCAACACAATCCCACCCCTACTCTGTGCAACTCTACAACCCAAGAGTGAAACGTTACTCTCAGACTTTCTTCTATTTAACAGCTGAGCTCTGGAACTCTCTCCCAGAATCAGTCTTTCCCTCTTCCTATGACTTAAATTGCTTCAAACTCCGTGTGTCCAGGCATTTTGGCTCGAACGTCCCTTGATTTTGGCCCTGTCACTCTTTTAACTAGGGGGAGGCACTCAATGCAGGCAGTTCTGCCTTTTGCCTCCCTCACTCACATAGAAAAAAAAACAAAAAAGAGAGTATGAGGAGAATGAGGTGCATGATACTGAAATTCATATATATATATATAGAGAAAAAAAAAATCATAAATGAAAGAGACCAAAGGCAAAACTGTCTGCAACAAGTATCCCCCCAAAGTTGAAAGTAATTGAAAAATAGATTTGGGTTAATTTGAAAGAAGTGACGTCACCTCCATCAAACTTAAAAAAAAAAAAAAAAAAAAAAAACATTCCCAAGATCGCCTTTCTAGGTATATTTGTACATTTTTCGGTAGAAAAATGTCCCGGTCTTATATTACTCTATTATCGCTATTACAACAATCAGTGTTCTACAGAGATATCTCAGTACATACCCCCTCCCTTGCGGCGAGTGCGAAGCACCCGCCTTTCAACACAGTCCCACTCTTATTCTGTCCAGCTCTCCAACCCAAGAATTGGCAAATTTTCTCAGCCTTTCTTCTACTCAACAAGCGAACTCTGGAACTCTCCCCCTCAATCAATCTTTCCTTCATCCTATGACTTAAACTGCTTCAAAATTGGTGTCCAGACATTTCGACCCCAACATCCTTTGAATTCAGCCCTGTCACTCTGTCGGCTTTGGGGGGAGACACTCGTTACAGGCAACATGACTTGTGTCTCCTTTATACACATAATAAGTTCTAAAATTGTCATAAATCCGAGGGGAAAGAGCAACAGCAAACAAGTCAAATTTAATACCGTGCAACAACTCTTACAGTCACCTCAGGGGCTCGGATTCTAAAAAGGACCTCTTTAAGGGGAGGTCTCCACTTGAGGGATTTTTTGCTTGACCCCTTTCTCCCTCATGTTTAGCCCCATTGCTTTTGATATTATAAAACGTTTTCCCCATTAGTTTAGCGATTTTAAGAACTTTCACCCCATATTAAGACCTTTCGTGCAATTCAGGTGTCGATTTTTTCCTGGCGAGCGATAGCGAGCCTGTAATCTAAGAGGAACCGGCCTTTGGCCGGGAAATTTTTCTACCGAAAAATGTACAAATTTATCTTGAAAGGGACTCAAGGGGGTGTAATTTTAAGCTTGATGGAGGTCTAGGGAACAAACTGTATACCTCCCCTTAATGTAAAGAAATGTCCCCACTCCTATACTCCCTCAGAACGAATGTTAGGAATGTTCTATCTGAAGACCATTTTTTTTCCACGGACTTATTAACCCTTTCACGCATTTATGACTCAGAGGTTGCCAGATTAGCAAGAAGAAATAGAGTTCTCTCACTCTTATAATTACCTCCCCAAAATTAGTTTTCTGCTCACAGCTAACTCAAAGACAACTGCAGAGGTTGAAGTAACTAAACTAAAGGTTTCTAAATACCCCTGATGGTAACAAAGGCTTTAAAGTATCCCTAATAGGCTCAAAATTGCGTCATATGTCGGAGAGGGTTAAGCCATTTCATGTATGTTAATGGATATATTTGGATAAAGAAGATGTCAAGGGCTCAAGAATATCCGTCAGTTGCTGTACAGTCCCTCATAAAAGATTCGTGGTCCTCACCTGTTTATAATTAAGGAAATATATCTCTGGAAACGATTTTATGCATACATTAACCCTTTCAAGCTCCAATGTGGGTTTCTGTTCTGTTTTCTGGCTACTATTAGACGATTGTCTTCAGATTAGTAACGGTATATGGAAATCAGAGGGTTGATTGAGATAGTCTTTACCCTTTTAATACCCACAGATCCTTCCTAAGCTGCATAAAATCGTCTAATGATAGCCAAAATAAACTGCTAAAACGCGTCAGAGCTTCAAAGGGTTAACATTATAATTAACCACTTGCGAGTTTTAGGCTATAAGGCAGTTGGAGTTATAGCCATCATTATTCATCAGAATTATTAACTAAAATACGGTCATAATACAGTTACAAATACATGAAACCAAATTTATCATGCCTTTTATCCATTAGAAACCCATATTATTATTGCACTTCTCTTTAAGGGGAGGTTTTTAGTTGATTCCCTAGACTTCCATCAAGCTTAAAATTACTCCCCCTTGACCCCCTTTCAAGATAAATTTGTACATTTTTCGGTAGAAAAATATCCCGGCTGAAAGCCGGTTCCTCTTATATTACAGGCTCGCTATCGCTCGCCAGGATAAAATCGACACCTAAATGGCACGAAAGGTCTTAAAATTGACAGAAATGGGTCGAAAGCTCTTAAAATCGTCAAAATAATGGGGCGAACGTCTTAAAATTAGAAAAGCAATGGGGCTAAACATGAGGGAGAAAGGGGTCAAGAAAAGAATCCCTCAAGTGGAAACCTCCCCTAATATCGGTGTTTTCGGCTCCAACTTCCTCATAGCCTGAAACTCGCAAGTGGTCAATTGCATACAGAAAATCATAAGGGGTCCACGATGTTTTGTAAGTGACTGTACGATCATCGCGCTAATAAGTGATGTCCCGGCACCAAGTATATTTTGATCAATAATTGGTATCAGCAATATCTAAGCTTCATTTTTTCATATCGAGTGAAATATACAAACCTGTTCCTACACTTACTCACTCTAGTCAACATCTGACAGACATTAATACAGTACAGAGCAAGCCAAACGTAATGACAGCTGGGACATGACTTATTAGCGCCACCGTACCTACAACCCTAACATCTATCTATCTATATACTCAGGCCCAATCCCCATTTTGGGGGTAGCCGACTCAAGACAGAGCAAGAACAGGGAAAACACAAAAACAACATAAAACAACAAATAAACACAGATAAAAAGCACAAACTCACACACATCCAGGTCACCCAGGAGAAGACCCAGAGACCAGGGTCACCAAGGTCGCTCCAGCACTCCCCCGACCACCCGGAGAGGTTCCGATCTCAGTACAACCCTAACATGGTTGGAATAAAATCGGTTGGAGCCGGACCTAAGGGTGGTTTGGGGGTGGGGGGTGGGGGGTGGGGGGTGGGGATGGGGGGTAAACTGGTGAATGAATCTAACCTTGTCCTTGTCACAATAATGATTAATGAATGAGGGAGTAAGGCTACTTCTGGGAAAACACTGACTAACCTCTTTTAATTTGGTCCTTTCCATATATTTTATATATACTGTCGTTCTTATGTTAAGGGGAGATTTCCACTTGAGGGACTTTTTTCTTGACCCCCTTTCTCCCTCATGTCTAGCCCCATTGCTTTTGAGATTTTAAGACGTTTGCCCCATTAGTTTGGTGATTTTTAAGAATTTCCGCCCCATTCTGTCAATTTTAAGACCTTTCGTGCCATTTAGGTGTCGATTTTATCCTGGCGAGCGATAGCGAGTCTGTAATTTAGGAGTAATTGGCCTTCGGCCGGGAAATTTTTCTTCTGAAAAATTTACAAATTTATATTGAAAGGGGGTTAAGGGGGTTTAATTTTAAGCTTGATGGAGGTCTATGGAATAAACTAGATACCTCCCCTTAAGGAGCAAAAGAAATGTACACACACTACAAGCAGCCTAGAGGGGTCACACTAGACCTGTTGTTGCTTGATTTCCTCTGTACTCCTTTGTACTACAGAATAACAAAACCAGAAATCGGCGTGTGTGTGTGGGGGGGGGGGGGGGGGGGGGGGTGAGAGAGCGCGGAGTGGAGACTTTTACTTGTAACGTTTATTTGCAAAGTAAGATAGAAGAGGGACTTAATAATAACATATTTAGAGAGAGAGAGAGAGAGAGAGAGTGTGTGTGTGTGTGTGTGTGTGTGTGACAGAGAGAGAGAAGGGAGGTCTTTACTTTTAAACTTACTCACAGATAATTTACTTTATTTTTCATTCATGAAGTATTAAGGAAGAGATACTTAACTTTTACACACACACACATATACACATACAGCGAGAGAGAGAGAGAGAGAGAGAGAGAGAGAGAGAGAGAGAGAGAGAGAGAGAGAGACTTGGTACATTCTTAACAACCTCTTAATTTATCGCCCCTCAGAGTAGATGTGAGCAAACAATTATCATGTAAATCTCAACACTCTTGTTGTTTGTGGTTCAATAATTCAGTTATAGTTATTCCATGTGTATGAAGGAGACAAAAGGCAGACGTTGGGCTCAAAATATCAATGACATCAAACCCGCGACTGACTGCGTTTGTAAATGAATACATTTATTTTATCCTCCCCTCAGTTACTAACCCATCTGTCCCCTACTAACTTCCTAATCCTGCCACGGACATTAGTTCCAGGGCAGTAATTCCCTTTCCAATGTTCCCTTACCCACTCTAAACCACTGTTTGGACACTTGATCCTCAGTGTTTTGGAGGACAAGCAACCTAGAAGGGTCACTAGATCTGTTGTTGCTTGATTTCCTTTGTACTCCTTTGTACTAATCATACCACTTAGCTATATACAATCTGAATCAGTATACTATAGCCCGTTCATTCTAGGTGGGGGCAGAGATCGTAACTTCTAACCTCTCATAACTCAAAAAGGACTAGAGTAATCGAGCTAATATTGCTACCGAATAGGAAGACTTGACTAGGGAATAGGTGTGCAAATTTACAGCCCATTTGCTCCAGCCCTTTTTGAGTTATGAGAGTTTAGGGGTTACGATTTCTGCCCCAACCTAGAATGAACGGACTATAGTCATAATCTCAAAACTGGGATACTCTTAATTTAGATACAATTGCCGACTTGCGAGTTTCGTTCTATAAGGAAGTTGGAGCTGTAGACAACGATATTTGACAGCATTTACAGCTAAAATACGGTCGTAGTACATATGCAAATACATAAAACCCAATTCAACGTACCATTTATCCATCGGAAACGTACATTATTATTGCATTTCTGTTTAATATCGATGTTCACGGCTCCAACTTCCTTATAGAACGAAACCTGCAAGTGGTTAATTGGGCACATAATATATATTTCTTAGTCACGTGAAATATGTTTTGTTTTTGTTTTACTAAACATAGCATCAAAACAGACGTGACACTGTTAACTTCTAGGGATAAGATTCCGACATAAACCTCGGTCATAGGAATGTGTGACAGTAACGTGCAGTGTGTGTGTTAAAGAGAGAGAGAGAGTGTGTGTGTATGTGTGTGTGTGTGTATGAAAGTGAGAGAGAGAGAGGGGGAAGAGAGGGGGGGGGGGGGGAGAAAGGGGTGGAGTGTGTGAGAGAGCCCGAGAGAGAGGGGGAGTGAGTGTATGAGAGAGTGTGTGTGTGTGTGAGAGAGAGAGAGAGATAGGGCGAGAAATGAAGGACAAAGGCGTAATTCTCTGCTATGACTCACACACTGGGCCTTCACAAAGAGGGGGTTTATTGGAACGACTCAGCTGGTTGGTGGTGGCAGTAGCGGTGAAGGGGGAGAGAGGGGGGGGGGGGGGGAGGGGAGGAATGTAGGTAGGAGAGACATGTAGTAGAGATTGAGGAGTAGGAGAGATAGAAATGGGGAGATAGGGTAGAGAGAGGGGGAAGGAGAGACAGAGAGTAGGGAGGGAGGAATGTAGCTGTAAGTAGACATTGAGGAGTGGAAGAGATACAGAGGGCAGAGGGGAGATAGAGCGGACAGAGAGAAAGGAGAGAGACGGATAAGAGACACAAGAGAGATAGGGGTGAGAGAGGAGAGAGACAGAGAATCAGAAATTTTATTCCATTAATACAATATGGTTCTTTAAATTCAATATATGATTTATACAGCTACACTTAATTTTAGAAATTATATAAATTTATTATTAACATTATTTACATTGTAGTCATGCTAATAAGTATGTTGGATATTCAGGAGAAAACTTTTCAACTGCGTCCTAAAGGAATGTAGACAGTATATTAAAAGGGGAGGGAGGGAGGGAGGAATGTAGCTAGGAGGGAGACATGATAGTAGAGATTGAGGAGTAGGAGAGATAGACATGGGAGATAGAGTGGAGAGATGGGTAAGAGAGAGAGAGAGAGAGAGAGAGAGAGAGAGAGGAGAGATAGGGGAGGGAGGAAGGGAGGGAGGGAGGGAGGGAGGGAGGAATGTAGCTAGGAGGGAGACATGATAGTAGAGATTGAGGAGTAGGAGAGATAGAAATGGGGAGATAGAGTGGAGAGATGGGTAAGAGAGAGAGAGAGAGGAGAGATAAGGGAGGAAGAACTGAGAGAGACAGATAAAAGAGTTATAGGGGAGGGAGGGAGGGAGGGAGAGAGGAATGTAACTAGGAGGGAGACAAGTAGTAGAGATAGAGGAGTAGTAGAGATAGAGGAGGGGAGATAGAGTGGAGTGAGACAGAGAAAGGAGAGATAGAGTAATGGGGCTAAACATGAGGGAGAAAGGGGTCCAGATTAAACTGATGGTTGGTTCCACTTTTCACACAGCTCTCCTCTTGTTCCAATATACCAATCATACGACAGCAGCCAATCCCGGAATCCTTAACCCCTTCAGTACCGGTGCCGTCCTTTTAACTTTAACCTGGCTACTATTACACGATTTTCTTCAGTTTACAAAGGGCCTCCAGGAATTACCAGGCTGCCAACTATCTCACTTAACCCTTTTTACTACCACAGATCCTTCTTAAGCTGCACAAAGTCTTATAAATATAGCTAGAATAAAATTAAAAAGACGTCGCCGGTACAGAAGGGGTTAACCTCTTTAACTCACAAACGAATAGAGTAATCCAGCTAATATTTCTACCATTTGGGAAGGGTCAGCCAGGGAATAGGTGTGGGAATTTACAACTCATTTGCTCTAGCCCTTTTTGAGTGATAGAGGATAGGGTTCAAGAATTGGAGTCTACTTATTTGGAACACGGTATAGTGGTATCTCTCTCTCTCACACACACACATCAGTAGTCACGCTAATACTGATCTACATGGCCGTACACACACACACACACACACATACACGTAGCCTTGTAGAGGAATGAAATAATGACGGTGTGTGTAGTGATCAACCCACACACAACACTTTTCACACATACATACACACACACATATACACACACAGAAAGTCACACACACACACACACACATACGCACACACAGAAAGTCACGCTCACAATATTCTACACACACGCACACACAGGCGTACACACCCAGTCACGCTTACGCAACTCACATACTCGCACTATGACTCTCTCTCTCTATATATATATATATATATATATCATACACAGATGGATCGATATATATATATTATTTAATAACCATACTTCACACTAAAATATATAATACAGTAAATTTAACTTAAAGAGTTTCTGTCCAATATATATATATATATATATATATATATATTATATATGTAGTATTATAATATCCAGGTATATATTATATATATATATATATATATCGTCATTATTATATTTATTACATACGAGGTAGAAAGAAATGGCAATTTCTGCGTTGGAAATGTTATTATTCAAAGTTTCCAGGTCTCTGATGTGTTTTCGCTGGGTGGCAGGAAGTAGATGAAGGAGATGAGCAAAATTCATGGTGGTACAGGGTTACATAAATGTACATTCCTTCATTCCTTCCTTACTTGATAATGCTGGTTGTCCAGTGAAACGCGTCGTATATCCTGTATCATCATGTACATTTATGTAACCCTGTACCACCATGAATTTTGCTCATCTCCTTCATCTACTTCCTGCCACCCAGCGAAAACTCATCAGAGACCTGGAAACTTTGAATAATAACATTTCCAACGCAGAAATTGCCATTTCTTTCAACCTCGTATGTATTAAAGAAAATATATATATATATATATATATATATATACCGGTACATAAATAAATACAATAGATACAATATAATAATCAAGTCTCAGATATATGTGACATGTCTGAAACCATGTAAACCCCTGCACACACACACACACACACACACACACATTCTATTACTCAGTCACATCAACTATAGTACAGCTTTCCCTTTAACTCTCTCTCTCTCTCTCTCTCTCTCCTTCTTTGCTATCCTTTCCTTCCAATTCCCCTTACTATCGGGTATGCTATCCCTACAAAAATTAAGCCCTGATCACCTCGCTGGGATTGTAAGGTCTGTGTGGTCAGTGTATATATGTAAATTTATGTAAATTTCTCGCCCTCCTCTCTCTCTCTCTCTCTCTCTACTAAAATTAATTCCTGCTCACCTCGCTGGGATTGTAAAGTCTGTGTGGTCAGTGTATGTAAATATATGTAACTCTCTCTCTCTCTCTCTCCATGATGCAGGGATGGATGGAAATATATTTATTCTAACCCAGTTCTGACCACTCTTACACACTGCAACGCTAATATTATCCAACCTATTTTTCTTGTCTACGTGAGTGAAGGAGACTAAAGGCATAGATGACTGTAACAAGTCCCCATCCCCCCCCCTCCCTCCTCCACACACACACACACACACACACATACACCCAAAGTTGAAAGTGACTGAGGTCCGAATTCAAGGTAAGTTAGAGTCCAAATGTCTGGACACACGGAGTTTGAAGCAGTTTAAGTCATAGGATGAGGGAAAGATACTGAGGGAGATAATTCCCATACAGTACCGGTGGCGTCTTTTGCATTATATTCTGACCATTATTAGACGATTTTATTCAGGTTAGGAAGGCCCTCTAGCAATAAATAAGGCTTCAAACCATTTCGGCCAACCTCATTAACTACCACAGATCCTTCCTAAGCTGCACAATATCGTTTAAATAGAGCTAGAATAGAACATAGCGCACGTCGCTGGTACTCAAAGGGTTAAAGACATAAAACTTTAAACATCTCCGTAACAGGTGAACTAGGTTGCATATATAAATCACCTGACAGGCCGGATAGTGACTGACTCCAACCCATGCACCCCCCAAAAAATCACGCAGCCATAACGGAACGGAAATGAAGGAAGATAATATACCACCATAATACCACCATGATACTCAAACCTGTGTGAATATACTGGTGTCCTTTAACCCTTTCACGCACATATGACGCAGAGGTTGCCAGATTAGCAATAAGAAATAGAGTTCTCTCTTATAAATACCTCTCCAAAATTAGTTTTCTGCCCACAGCTAACTCAAAGACAACTGCAGAGGTTGAAGTAACTAAACTAAAGGTTTCTAAATACCTCTGATGGTAACAAAGGCTTTAAAGTATCCCCAATAGGCTCAACACAGATAACTCAAAGACAACTGCAGAGGTTGAAGTAACTAAACTAAAGGTTTATAAATACCCCTGATGGTAACAAAGGCTTTAAAGTATCCCCAATAGGCTCAACACAGCTAACTCAAAGACAACTGCAGAGGTTGAAGTAACTAAACTAAAGGTTTCTAAATACCTCTGATGGTAACAAAGGCTTTAAAGTATCCCTAATAGGCTCACAATCGCGTCATATGTCGGAGAGGGTTAAGGGGGGAGGTGTTATTTATTGGTTTATTTATTTTTTATTATTTTAGTTTCCTCCCTAAACCTCCGTCAAGCTTAAACCCCCCCCCCCTAAGACCCTCCTTCAAGATAAATTTGTAAATTTTTCGATAGATGAATTTCCCGGTTCCTCTCAAATTACAGGCTCGCTGTCGCTCGCCAGGATAAAATCGACACCTAAATGACACTGAAAATCTTAATATTGGCAACGAAATAGGGCGATAAGTCTTAAAATCGTCAAACTAATGGGGCAAACGTCTTAGAATTTCAAAACTAATGGGGATAAACATGAGGGAGAAAGTGGCCCAGAAAAATGGCCCATCTCCCCTTAACCCCTTCAGTACCGGTGCCATGCATTTTTATTTTATTCTAAATAGTTTTTACTTTCTATAGCTGTGTGGGAGAGAGAGAGAGAGAGAGAGAGAGAGAGAGAGAGAGAGAGAGAGAGAGAGAGAGAGAGAGAGAGAGAGAGAGAGAGGTGGGGGAAGGGAAATTGCAGATTATGCATATATAGTCAATTGAGTTATAATGATAATATTGCGTATACCAAATGATTAGATAATTAAGGGGCCCACCTCGCTTTTTTTCTCTTTCTCTCCCTGGGTCGGGAGATGGTTGTCGTTTTTTCTAGACCCCCTTCTCCCTCATGTTTAACCCCATTAGTTTTCAGATTATAAGATGTTTGTCCCATTAGTTTGTGGATTTTAAGACCTTCCGCCTCATTTCCTTGTCAATATTAAGACATTTCGTGCTATTTAGGTGTCAATTTTCTTCCTTACAAACGATAGTGAGTCCGTAATTTTGGAGGCCGTGAATATTTGTTACCGAAAAATTTGCAAATTAATCTAGAAGGGGGATCTAATGGATGTTTTTTGTTTTTAAAGTTTGATGGAGGTCTAAGGAGGAAATTAGAACAATAATTAACAAATGAAAACAAATTGACCAAAAAGGTGATTTGGGGGAGGTTAGCGTGTGGTAATATTAGCGATGACTGCATGCAACACCGCTCCCAAGGATTGTCAGCATGGCGGTGATATGTGCTCTACTGAGAACCCTTGTTTACCTTGCATACGTAGGTCACTATACCCTGTTCCAAATAGGTAGTCTAGAAATCGTGAACCCTAACCTCTGTGGATAAAAAAACACCATCTGAAAAGGAACACTTTATTGACGTTTCGCAGATAGATTCTTCAGGTCACTAAAGCCGGTATCACACGAGCGCATTTTCCCTCAACACTGGTCTGGCAGCTTATGAGGTCAACATTTACAATATTTATTCCACCTATATGCGTCTAGTTTCCGATACCAGTGTAAAATATTCCAGAAATGTTGCCAGAAAAGTGTTGATCATCGAATGTTGACTATAAAAGCTCTCGTGTGATACCAGCTTAACCCCACAATTAATTTGATGGCTCTGTAACTCAAAGGGCTAGAGTGATTGGGGCTGTAAATTCCCACGCCTATTCCCTGGCTGATCCTTCCCAAATGGTAGAAATATTGGCTTGATTACTCTAGTTGTTAATGAGTTATAGAGGTTAATATTCAAGAGTGTTTGCCTACTAACTTGGAACTGGGTAGGCTATAGTTGTTTGCCACTGTTCGCCGATTAGGATGTGATACGCGGTTAACGCTACCGCTGTTTCCGGTGAAGATCTGTCCTTCCGGTAGGGGCGGATGTGAACAGTCGGCCAAATAAGTCGCGGCACCAAGTATATTTCGATCATTAATTGCTATCAGCACCATCTAAGCATTACTTCATCGTTTCGAGTGAGATATACAAACATGTTCCTAACAAATAAATGCAATAAAACCAGCTACCAGATGCCGAAAACCATTGAAGAAGCGACCGTGTGAAATCGCCTGAAGCTGCCGCACTGTTCTCCACCCATTGTCGGCTCTGTGGAGGGGCGTGGTAAGGGTGGGCGGGGTAAAAGGGTTAGCGGTGGTAGCGTCTCACCTGCCGTTGCGCGCCCATGCTGGTCATTTGAGCTGGGCGCGCTTGTGGTGGATTTACACGAAGGGTTTTTTCCTGCAACTTTCCATCCGTATTTTATTTTCTGGCAACATTTTGAAACTGATATTCATTGGTGTTGGCAACTAGACTGGAAATAGATTTGTATAGGTGCTTGAATTTTATAATAACGATTTATTTAAAAGGCTTCCAGACCAGTTGCAGGAAATAGCGGCCTTTAAATCCGCCTTATTATACAAACCACCTCCTACACTTAATGTAGTATATATATAATTATACGTGATAGGGTATTTTTTGTTTTGTATTTAACTACAGGAGGAAGCAGGTGAATTATAATGTGATCAGAGGAAAAGGGAGGGGTGAATAATAGCATATTCTAGCAATTTGATTTTTTTATGAAGATTACCCGATCGTAGTGACAATTAATTATGATAGCCAATAAGTTAGGCCTATAGGTTAGCTGTAAGCAAAGCAATATATATATATATATATATATATATATATATATATATATATATATATATATATATATATATGAATGTGTGGTTGTTTGTAGAATATTTTACAATTACGCGTGAGCTATATACTGTAGGCTATGAATAAATGCCTTGGCCTCAACCAGCTGGATTCGAACCACAGTCAATCAGAGTGACATTTCACGCATTAACCCACGCCGTGATCAAGTGGGTTAAAGCGTGGGATGTAATTATAATTGACTGCGGTTCGAATCCTGGTTGAGGTCTCTCTCTCTCTCTCTCTCTCTATATATATATATATATATATATATATATATATATATATATATATATAGTGTGTGTGTGAGAGAGAGTCTCTAGAGAGCGAGAATAACCTTGTGCAATATTACGCACGCCCACCTGTGCAACTTCTATTATAATAATTAAATCAAATGCAAGTCATTTGTATAGTAACTACCGTATGTTGCTATATTGAAAGTTGCGTACTTTGCTGAGTGTTAACATTGGTTTATTGTTGTGTCAGTTTAATTGTATCCTCTCATTTCTCTTTCTTTGGTGTTTTTCTGACAACCCTTTCCCTTGTCAACAGTCAAAAGGTTTTATTGTAATAATAAAATCACATATATCGATAGTAACATATTTATATTGTGTAATTTCATCAATTATGCGTGGCCAATGAATACATGTTTCACTTAGTTATAGGACGTTGCAAGATACGTGCGGCTTTACAGCAAATAAATTATATAAACATAAAACACAAAATTGAAGGGCGAGCGACGTCTGAGATAAAATTTGCGGTATTGCAGATTCGTAATGAGTAGGGACTCGGAATTTAGATTCGTATAACTTATTTATAATCTGTATCCCCAGATATTCTTACAGTAAGCTTGAATGTCATTAGATTTACTGCTTGCGTACAAGAAATATATAAATAAATAGCCCATTACTCGTTTGTTTATAGGTAGACCGAGTTGGACAGTTGCCGAAAGTCATTTGAGTGGACGAGTGGCCAGTTTTGCCAATTTAGCTTCTTTCTCGCTAGATCTAGAGGTATTTACTTCAATATAGCGACCAATTTCTACATCTAGCAGCATGAATTCTAGCGATATGTTGGAGATATAAGCAATTTTAGAGGGATATTGTAGAACTTGTATTATTTTAGCGATATGTTGGGGATATAGGCCACTTTAGAGAAATATTGTACAGATTGTGGCATTAATTTAGCGATCTTCAACATTTATTTACCATCTAGCAGGCTTGATTTGGCAACACTGCTGATGGCAACTCAGTCTGCTCTAACATGGCTGTGTGATGGTGAATAATGCTTGCGCTCACGGATATTACCCTCATTTACCCGCTCAGGGAAGGCTAAATAATGTCGAGACTTGCGGATTATTTTGCCATCGTTGGATATGATCACACAAAAGACCGTAAGTGGGCGGGATGTGGGTGTAAATGCGGGTACTGTGGGTGTGTGTAGGGCTGGGCTGGCTAGGAGAGGGACGGGTTGGTGGGAGGGAGTGTGGGGACCTGTCAACTGGCCCACACACACACAAGGGTCAGAGGCTCCCACAACGCCCACACTCACACGCCCACCACCCACACTCACAATAGGAAGGGATGCAGGCTAGCTGCTTAACGTAAATATAAAATAGGAGAGGCCAATTAGGCTAAGCAACTTGGACACCAAGGGTGTCTACCGCTAGGGATTTATTTTTTTATTTTTTTTCGAAGTGGACAGTTGCACTTTAATGTGTGATAGTCATTAGGCCTACCTGAGAAAAATCTGCCGTACTAGGCTAGCCTAGGCCTTTAAATTCAAGTTTGTCAATATCAGGCCTTTAAATTAAAGTTATCTGTCTATCAGGCCTTTAAATTCAAGTTATCTGTCAATATCAGGCCTTTAAATTCAAGTTATCTGTCAATATCAGGCCTTTAAATTAAAGTTATCTGTCTATCAGGCCTTTAAATTCAAGTTATCTGTCAATATCAGGCCTTTAAATTCAAGTTATCTGTCAATATCAAGTAGGCTATAAATATACAAACAGTAGGCTAGGCTATGTATTTTTGTATATTTATAGGCTACGTGATATTGACAGATTACTTGAATTTAAAGGCGATAATAGGCTTGGGTTGTGGCTGATAACTAGCCAACCGTGTTTGATGGAGGAGCAATAATGGTTTGGTGGTTCACACAGGTAAGCCATGGTAGCCTTGTCTGTTTCTTAGTCATTAATGTGCGACTTTAACCTCATGACACAGGGACAAGTGGCTTATTTCTACACTTTCGGTGGTAGGCTAATGCACTATAACAACTTTGAAAAAAATTAGGGGACGGTGTGAAAAAAGCCGTGTCAAAATATCATACTGATCCAACTGTTTGTTAATAGCCTAAGTTATTCCCGAAAAACTATGCCACACGACCTCTGAAACCCATAGTAGTTGCCAGAATATAATATGAACTTACCGGTACCGGTACTGAAGGGGTTAAATTATTTACAAATACAGTATTATAATCGACCACTTGCGAGTTCCAGGGCCAACTTCCTTATTATGACCTTATAGGCCTAGCCTGGATTCCAGGCTAGGCCTATGAGGAAGTTGGAGCCGTAAACATCGATATTAAACAGAAATGCAATGATATTGTACGGTAGGTTACTTACTTACCAGGTAGGGCCACACACTGACCACAGAGCTAGTGGCTTCCTGTGTTCAGTAGGGGCCCAAGACATGAATATGGGCACTCTAACTAGATGTAAGATTAGTAGCAGATAGGCAACTGGCAGCTGGCCCACTGGGAGTCTGACAGAGATAGTTAGGCCTAGTTTATTTTGTGCCCTCATTGAGTCATTGGGTAAGAGTTGTGTTATCGGGCGTACCACTACCGACATACAACATATATCATCTATAAATACTTAACCTAACTAAAAAGCCTAACCTTAGTATTCTCATTACATACATACATACATACATAACATTTTAAGACTGAGTGTTCCACACATAAGTGCAGTTTCAGTCTCTTGTCCTAATGGCGGCGTTCCAGGCAACCCTGTTAAGGGCTGCTTCACTTGTCAAGTTCTTGGATTTGAGATCGGCGCGTATAGTCCGATCCCAGGTCTTCCTCGGTCCACCCCTTGGTGCAGCTCCCTCCACAATCACAGACCTGCATTTTGTCACCCAATTTTGTTCATCCATTCTCTCCACATGTCCATACCATCCCAGTCTACTTGTACGCATCACCTCGCTAATACTCTTTATACCTAAACGTCTCCTCAGCTCAACATTTGTTATTCTATCCTGTAGCCTGGCCCCACACATCCATCTCACCATTCTCATCTCATTACGCTCCATTCTGTTGACATCCTCTACTTTAACGGCCCATGTTTCTGAGGCATACGTCATTGCACTTCTAACACATGAGGCATACACCTTTCCCTTCAGGGGGAGAGGCATTCTTTTCATGGTCAGGATTGGCATCAATTCTCTGAACTTCCCCCAGCCACACCTAATTCTAGCAACAGTGGCAGCCTCGGCCCCACCACCGGCAGAGATGGTATCTCCTAGGTAACAAAACTTGTTCACCAGCTCCAAAGACTCATTTCCAAAATTCACAGCCACAGGATCATCACTTAACACAAGCTCGCCTTTGCACACTACGCACTCAAATTTCTCTATTTCTGACTTATCCTTCGGCAGGGGCCCCTTTATTCTACTACAGCGCTTACTCCCATGGTGTACCCAACATCGACAGATGCTACATTGAATTGAGTTAACGCCCACTCCCTTTCCACACACTGCACATGGGTATGCACCGCTCTTTTCCACATTGCCTCGTCTCAAACTACAATGCATAACCTTGGTTTTGTTAATATTGACTCTTAAACCCTTGCTCGCCATGCCCTCTCTCCACTTTCTGAATTTGGCCTCAGCATCCTGCATACTGTCAGCTATTAGGACTAAATCGTCTGCATAAAACAGTTCCAACGGGAGTCCGCCTCTAAAAACTCTAGACAGCGCCTCCAAGACCATAATAAAGAGGAGGGGGCTTAACACTGAACCCTGATGGACTCCAACACGGACTGCGAATTCATCACTCAGTACACCTTTCACCCTCACCGAACTTCGCGAATCCTCATACATCTTCATTATCACACGCACCAGCCACTCTTCCACACCAAGTTTCCTCATAGCCCACTGTACAACATCTCTAGGTACCCTATCAAAGGCCTTCTCCAGGTCCACAAACACAAAGTAAAGATCCCTGCCTTTTAGTAGGTATCTTTCCTGCATCTGCCTGACTATGAAGATAGCATCGGTTGTACCACGTCCTGGCATAAAACCAAACTGCATATCATCAATAGAGATGCTTTGCCTGATCAAACCCTCAAGGACTCTCTCACAGACCTTCATGATTTGGTCAAGCATTTTCAGGCCCCTATAATTTCCTCTATCTAGCGCATCCCCTTTTCCTTTGTATATATTTACTATTACACTTTTGAGCCAATCCTCTGGGATTTTCTCATCTTTAATAATGGTGTTTATCAACTCAGTGACTAAGTTTACACCAATCTCCCCTGAGGCTTTTATCATCTCAGCGACAATGTCGGAGCAACCTGGAGCTTTACCGTCCTTCATTTTATTGATTGCGTCGCTCACTACAGCTGGTGCTATCAAAGGAGGGGGCCCAGATATTGGTTTTTCGATACTAAGCTGTTCCTTATCCCATTCAAACTCTACATTTAGCAATCGTTCATAGTGTACCTTCCATGCTTCTCTGATTTCATTTTCTGCATACACAATCTTCCCATTATCATCTCTAACACACTGTTCACCTATAATATCCCTACTGTCATTTTTAACTCGCCTAGCTAGGTTGAAGATCCCATTGGGATTGTCAGTGTTACACACTTGTTCGAGGACCAGGTCCTTAATGCGATTTTTAGCATTGTAAATAACTCTTTTGGCAGTTCGTTTAGCTGCCTGGTATTCCTCCCTGCTGCCTCCTTTCTTCCATGCTTTGAAGCATCTCCTTTTCTCTTTCACAGCATGTTCTACCTCATCGTTCCACCACCAAGAGGTCTTATTCCTGGGGTGACCCTTTGTTTTCCCACAGACTTTGTCAGTGGCAGCGATAAGGCTATGCTTAAGAAAGTTCCATTGGCTATTTACATCGTTAGGCCTAGCTTCCTTATTTCTATTCATTTCCTCCAGTTCATTATGAAACCTATCCCTAACTTCCTTGTCCTTCAGCAGCCACACTTTCCTTTTGGGTATGTAAACCTTCTTGCGCTTAGGATCTCTGTATAAGCTCATGTCGCACACAAGTAGCTTATGCTGGGGGATACATTCTTCGCTCGGGATGACCTTTACATCTCGAACTAGTTTCCAGTCTTTCCTGTTAACCAAGAAGTAATCTATCTGGCTACTGGAGACCCCAGAGTTATATGTGATCAGGTGGCTCTGTCTTTTCTTGAACTTTGTGTTACACACAACCATGTTGAGTGCAACGCAGGACTCAGTACTACATGAATACTAGGTTAGGTTAGGTTAGGTTGTTTGGTTAGGTTAATGTTTTAGAGAGGTCGAGTTATGCTGTACGGTATGTCGGTAGTGGTACGCCCGATAACACAACTTTTACCAGTCATTGGAGACTAGATTCAGCTGTGTCTATGTATTTGAGATGTGTGTTTTAGATGTTTAGTGATATTTCTAATGGATAAAAAGTATGTTGAATTGGGTGTTATGTATTTCTATAAGCACCCTAATATTTTCTTGTATTTGCAGGTAATGGTCTCGGCCATGGTAAAATTATCCAGAGGTTCCCTGAGCGGGATTGGTCCGACACCCCCTTCATTGACGGACTCGAGTTGGTTAGTATATCCTAGCTGCTTCAGTAGCTTTTCATTTGTTGTAAAACTTGGCATAACCCCTTCTGTATCGAAGACTTATTTTAACTTTATTCTGGCTACTATTAGATGATTTTATTCAGTTTCAATAGGGCCTCCAGCAATTAACAGGCTTCAAACTATCTCACTTGACCTTTTTTAGTACCGGTACCACAGATTCTTCTTAACCCTTGTCTAGCGGGGTGTTTTGGGCTCATTTGGGCATATTCAGGCCCTCCTGCATGATAAATCAAGCATCTGCATGAAAAAAGGTAAAATTCTAGTTTCACGTACACAGCGACAAAAGGGAGGCGCCGTTGTAAAGGCATAGCTTCCCGACCAACTATGAAGATCAGGGAAATTGCTGGGTAAAAGACGTAATATAATGATAATAAACTACATTAACGACATTAGCCTAACCTAACAACCTTACCTAACCTAACCTAGTATTATGTAATAGCTATGGTGCCGCATATGGGGAGAAAATATTATTTTTGTTTATAGTAGGTATAATTCCTTATAATGCATTTCTGCCGCTTTGGACATATATAGGAATTAAGTATGGTATATGACAACTCTAAAGTAGCCATAGACATTTATGAGTATGCTGTGAAAGCGAAACTAGAATTAAACCTGAAAAAAAAAATTTAGGAAAAAACTAGGCACTAAAAGCTTCAAAATGAGACCAGAACGAGCTACGTAGCACTCTTGCAGTGGTGCCACGAACATGGAAGTTTAGCATATATCGGTATATTTTTCCCAGCTATGCTCACTACTGGCTACACTGCCGGCCTCTCGAGAACACAGGGAACATGAGTTAATGGGCGGCGGTAAGCCCTGGGAGTCGGCTGTCTGGCCCGCTGCTCTCCCGGCCATTTGCACTCGATTTTAACCCTTTAAAATCCTTAATAATGCTCCTAACTTGCTGCAAATTGGTGCACGACTTAAGTCGAGCGCCGCTCTTTAAGGAGTAAACTGCACAAAATCGTCTATATCTAGCTAAAAACAAATTATAAACACGTCGCCGGTACAGAAGGGGTTAACTGTCTTGATGGTCTAATGGTTAGAACGTGTAAGTTCTGTGTGAGATATCCTAGGTTCGAATCCAGGGATGATCACATACAGAAAGCAGGAATAAACAGACAAATAGGACCACATGCTTTCATTAATTTAATTTGGGGTGTTATTGGTGTTAAGAACGATGTTAAAAATAAAATTATATACCGGGTATGTATTATAGTGTTAGGGCCTATAGTCTGTTCATTCTAGTTTGGGTAGAAATCGTAACCTCGAACCTCTCATAACTCAAAAAGGACTGGAGTAATTGAGCTAATATTTCTACCACATAGGAAGACTTGGCTAGGGAATACAGTAGGTGTGGAAATTGACAGCTCATTTGCTCTAGCCATTTTTGATGAGTTACAGAGGTTAGAGGTTACGATTTCTGCCCAACCTTGAATGAACAGACTAAAGGCCTAGTGGATATGATATGAATTGTGACAATGAATGTTTGCGTTTATTTAGAACCACGCTAATCTAAATGACTAAAATACCCTACAGGAAATGATATGATTACCGGTATTCTATTATTGGTACAAGATTTTATACCGGTACTGCAATTAAATATATATTATTATATAATTGAATTATGCAGTAAAATTACAGGAACATTACAAAAGCAAACAAAATTGGGGTAAGTGCCAGAGTATATACACATACTGTACATACACACCACCCAGAACGAGGGGCGGTGCGCTCCTCAGTGCCGTTAGAAGAGTGGCGAACTCATCACAAGGTATCACAAGGTAAGGTACATACATACATACCAGAACATACATACATTAAATAATAGTACACAAGTGGTTAATATTATCACTCAATATCACTATCTCATTCTTCTCCTTTCTCCCCAGTTTTGCCAGCCCCAGGGTTGGGCACTGTCTACGGACCGCCAGGAGCCCCAGTTCTTTGTGTCGGTGCTGACAGATATCGACGCCAACCGCCACTACTGTGCTGTCCTCTGCTTCAATGAGGCCGTCTCCATCACTCCCAGCAAGCCCACCGACGAGGTTAGTTACTTTACTTTACTTCATATTTGAAGGCCCACCCTCGGTATTCCCTCGAGCAGTAAAGGCAAAAGGTGTACTGAGTGAGGGGTTTACAGTTTGCTTTGGAGTCCGCCAGGGACCTGTGTCAAGTCCTCTTCTCTTTGGTATGGTTCCGGAGGCACTGTCTGGTGATTTTAGGACAGGGCTGTCTTGGGAACTGCTATACTCAGATGACCTAGATTTTATCGCAGATAATGTGCAGGTTTTGCACAATAGATTTGGGTGTGGAAATATGGAAAAATGTGGTGTATACCCATGTACAGTATACTGCAAGATAGGATATCTAGACACTTAGGTCTCAAGAGCATCAGTGATTAGGGTAAGATCCTGTGTAGCGGGTAGAACTGTTTTTCAGATGCCTATTTACTAAGAACCATTGAACAAATCTTTAACCTAACCTAACCTAGTACAGTATATAAGTGGACTATTTATGAATGTAAAATGTAAAGATATATTGTAACATTACCAAATTATTGAGATAAATACAGTACAGGTCTACCCGCTACACAGGATTATACCGTGATGAGATTCGTACAAGCAGGCTTGGATGGTGTGGGGCATGTGGAGAGAAAGGATAAGCTAAGTGGGGTGAAAAGATTAAAGTTTGACGTGGATGGAGCTGCACCAAGTGTTAGATCAAGAAAGACGTGGGATATTAAAGAACCCGACAAGTGAGGCAGCTCTGAACAGGGTTGCCTGGAGTGCCGCCATTAAGACGTGAGACTGGAACCACAATTTATGGATAGCACTGTTTTTAAATTTATGTATGTACCGGTATTTATATCTTTTAAAATTTACCGTATGTATGTATGTATAATTACAGTAATATATTATTTCAGTTTATATTTTAGTCAGTATTTCACCTGTGCTTCACAATTACTATACTGTATTTGTTTTGAAGTGTCAAATATTCTCTCATTGCAAAACATTTTTTTTATGCAGTACAGTAATGCATATTAATTTTTTTCTACAGGAAGATGATGGGCTGGATCTGGGTGGGGGTCGAGGAGGGGGCGGTGGTGGGACGGGCGGGGGTACCGGGGGGATCCGGGGGAGTGGGATAGCCCCCCCGGTCCCCATCATCACCCATCACTCCATCATGTACGCCCCCAAGTGTCTCGTCCTGGTCTCTCGTCTCGACTACTTTGAAACCTTTAGGGTGTGTGTGCTTCACTTTGTTCTATGTGCTTGAATTAGTTTGCAAGTTCAATTTTGTGCAGGTATATACTGTATTTTGCGTGGATTTGTTTTATATATATAAGAACAAAAATAGAAGGTCCCACCCTTTACCTCTCAACTAAGAAGATGGACTCTTCCAAATGATAGAAACGTCAGCCCGATTGCTTTCATTCATTTCAAGTTATAAGAAGTTAAGGGGTCAAGATTATTGTCAAGTTCGCTGGCGCTACCGTACCTATAATATATTAATACTTTAAGAGAAGGTAAAGAGGAGAGTAACTAAAGCTTATGACTCTTTTTGTCTTTATATTGTGCGGTTCTTGTTTTGATCCGTTTGCTTTGCAAGTTTTACATTTTAATTGTATATTTCTTCTTTACATATACAAATAGGCCTATATGAATATATTGTACACTATATATATATATATATTTATTCTATTCTATATGCTCAGGCCCAATCCCCACTTTTCCTATTTTTATTTCTTTCCTTTGTTTTTTCTTTTTTGGGGGGATGGCCGACTCAAGACAGAGCCAGTATATATAAATACACAATAAAATTAATTTACTAAAACACTTTTATTTCTCCCCCAGAGCTGCATGGGCATCGTGTACGCCGTGTACATGGAGGGTCTAGGTGTGAGCATGGAGACGCTCATAGGCAACATGGTGGGCTACGTACAAGTCCCTCCCCCGGGTGGACTACAGGTAGGTTAAGCTACAAGCGCAACAGAGACTTTTTTTCCCCCTCGACCTTTTATTGGTTAATCTGATCGGGCAGTTTCTGAAATAGTTTTTGTGAGAACTTTAGGATGTATACCAACTTAACCTTAACTTGACTGTATATTTCCCCAGGTGCGGTTCAGTATCGGTGCTGGTGATAGACAAGCCCTCCAGCCCCCAGCCTCCCCTAGCCTCCCCGTCACCACCACCACCGTCCTCAGCCTCTTCAACCAGCTCGGTAGGCACTTATTTAGTATTTATTTGTTTGGCGTTTTATATATCAACATTTTATTATGCTAAATCATTCTTTCCACCTCAGCTAAAAAATTGCCAGTTAATGATATAGTTCATGAATTTTAATTAAAGGTGATAGGAGAAATGAAGAATGGTACGGTAGGTCAAGGAAGTTGTATGGAATTTTGATTTATCCATAATTTTCAGTTCTCCCACATGTTGGTTAATGTGTAGTGCAGATAAATAATAGATGTTTTCCTTCTCTCTCTCCTCCTTGGTACAGGTATCAAGAATGTGTTGGTTCTGTTCTGTGCCGCGTTGACGGAACATAAGATACTCTTCCACAGTCAGTCCTACTTTCGCCTCACCGAGTCCTGTCACGCCCTGGAGGCTCTCCTTTACCCATTTAAGTAAGTTATGTAGGATTCTTAATACATTCAGTACCAGGATGTCCTTTTCATTGTATTCTGGCAAGTGTAATTTACGTAGGCTAGACAGTACTATTTGGAGATATGAATGGGTGAAGTAATGTTACAGAGGGTAACTTTCCTCATGTGTGAAATGTATTTAATGTGATACTTTTGTTCCCCCAGATACACCCACGTATACATCCCCATTCTACCGGCGTCCCTGGTGGAGGTGCTGTCCACCCCGACCCCTTTCATCATGGGCGTCCACTCCTCACTACAACATGAGATTGCTGAACTGGTAAGTATTCTAACCCTTCCTACCCGGGCTGCCTTAGGTAAGGACAGCTCGGAATAAGGGCCGCTACCCGGTCTGCCTTACCTAAGGCGGCAGCTTAATAGCCTAATTAAGCTTGGTCTGAACGCCGTGCGTACGACGTATGTCAACAAACCCAAGCGTTGTGTCACCGCACCTCCGAAAACAAGAAGGAGAAGACTCTTCAATGTTATTGTTCTGACGTAAGACAAAATTAGTGTCTGAAAAGCCCCCATATTGGCAACATCTCTGCAATATTTGCTCCACTGAAATCGTCATCACAACTGAACCAGTTGACTTACAGAGCTCTACTCAACGCCAAAATACAGATTGAAAACCGCACTACAATTATAGATGAGTGGGAAAGTTCTAGCAGTGAAAATAAACATAAATACGGTAGCCTAGGCCTAGACGTTTTTCAGCCATTTCGCCCGGGTACGGGCGACCGTCCTTAGCTAAGACTGCCCGGGTAGGAAGGGCTAAGGCCTGTATCAAACCTGCGCTATTTCTCTCAACTTAAAAGAGTTTAACGAGACCACTGAATCAGATTTGTGACTCTCGAGTGTATAATTAAACTATATCGTGTACAGTATATCGCTTCTGTTCCTACTTCCCAGTCAAGTACACCCGATAAGTGCCTTAATAACATTGGCACTTTAATAAAGTATCTCTTATATTTTTGTCTGTATTTATTGTTTATCTTTTTCTATTATTATTATTATTAATATTAATATTGATGATTTTTTAAATTTATTGTTCTTGTTAAAAGAGTACTCTTTGTTTAAATCTGTTGTTACTTCATATTTTGTAATTATTTGTCTTTATATTATATGTATTCATTGTCGATAGTATCAATTGCTTACTTTTGCGATTTCCTTAGTTTATTTGTGCTATAAATGTAGGTTATTTGTAGGGTAGTTATTGATAGGGGTCACTTGAGGCATGCTATGCTTACAGGTACCTACCCGATAGCACTATCGTTAGTGAGTGCTGTACTGTATTTTATATATTATTTTGTAATAGTATAGATATCTTATTAATATTTGTATTTTGTACTATTTTAATGTCTTGTCATGTTGCAAATTTGATTTTAAATAATATTTTGACATTTAACATATAGTTTCTTTATTCATGCAGAGTTTAGTAAAATTTGCCAGAACGTCCCGGACTTCCCAAACTTGACTACTTCCTTTAACGTGACGATAGTGCGTTGTTATATGTGCGATTAGTTTGCTTGGGAAACAGATTAACTTGCTCATGTAGTAATGTACACCGTATGTGGTGGATTGTGTTCTTTTATTTAATAATTTTCATTTTAGTAAACGTTGTTTCCACATAGCGATTTTGATAATTTAATTTGACTTTATATTGTCCTTGTCCCAATTTTGGTTTGTTTAGTTTGCAAGTTTTACATTTTAATTCATATTTGTTTTCACCAACCCACCAATTAATTTACAAATATTCCAGATGGACGTGATAGTGGCAGACCTGGACGGAGGTTCCGTCCGTGTACCAGAGAGCCTCACCGTGTCCCTCCTGCCCGACCCGTTCTGGTCTCAGACTCATGCGGCACTCTCCAAGGTTGGTACTGTACTCACTTATTCATATTTTGGAAAAATGTTATTTTAATACCACAAATTTTCAGTGTTTTTTATAAACAAAATTGGTAATTTGCATCAATATATAGTGTTTGTAATTAATTAGAAATCTCGGGAAAACCTATTTTCCCCATTAGGCCTATCGATCGATGTTGAGACACGCTCCCCGATAGTGATTTGAAAAGACATTAGCCTAACCTAACAACCTTACCTAACCTAACCTAATATTATGGGTGGGGGCTGCCGCCCGCACACCCCCGCTGTTTGAGTACTAATCCCTTAATAAAAAAATTGGCTGTCGATTATACGAAGGTGAAAGAAAGTCGATGAAGTCTATGGTGTTTACTCTGCAATCTTCAGCTTGATTGTACATTGATAACGGGAAAGTACCGTATTGACAACCTTGTTACGAAAATTAAATTTTAGTACCATACTTTTATATTAGGTTTTTCCGAGGGTTTAACACATTTTCATATGATCTTTAGAGCTATCGATGACTGAAAGTACCGTATTGACAACATTGTTACGAAAGACATTTTAGTACCATATATACTTTTTTATTAGGTTTTGCCGAGAGTTAAAACAAATTTTCTTATGATCTTTAGAGCATATAGATTCAATATTTATCTTCAAATATATCAACAAAATTCTTGGTATTAAAATAACATTAAACCCATATTTTTTCACCAACCAACTTCACTTCTAAACTCAATTAATGAAATCAACAAATACATGTGGCACTCCAAGGACTTGAACCAGGATACTCACACCGAAATTCTGTGCATTTTTTCACCCAGCTTTGTTCATCCATCCTCTCCACATGTCCAAACCATCCAACCCTGCTTGTATGCATCTCATCATTGATACTCTTGATATCTAATCTTCTCCTTAATTCTTCACTTGATGTCCTATCTTGCAGTATGGCATCACACATCCATATCAATATTCTCATCTCATTGCGTTTCATTCTGTTGATATCATCCGCTTTGACAGGCCACGTTTCTGAAACATATGTCTGTTGACATCTCTACCAGTGAGGAAAACCTTCTCACTCTCTCCTGCCTCTTCCTCCCTAGGTGCTCCATCCGGATTTGAAGTTGGCGGACAATGCGTTCCCCTCGAGTGCCGGCATCCGGGCCACCCCCCACGTCATGGTGGACAAGGAGATCCGGGCCGTGTTTATGAGGATGTTTGCCGAGCTGCTCCAAGGTTACCGCTCCTGTCTCACCATCATCCGCATACACTCCAAGCCGGTCATCACATTTCATAAGGTAAAAATATGGTTCTTCTAAGGGTTGGGGCTAGACATGAGGGAGAAGGGGGACCAGAAAAAACAACCATCCCTTAAAAATAATAAAATGGTAATAATAATATAACAAACTCATTAAAATTAAATATGTTTTTTGTCTGTTTGTTTGTTGTTTTATGTTGTGTTTTCCCTGTTCTTACTCTGTCTTGAGGTGGCCACCCCCAAACAAAAAAAAAATAATAATAATAAATAGAATTAAATAGATAATACAAAATAAAAATAGGAAAATTGGGGATTGGGCCTGAGCATATAGATGGATAGATAGATTAAAATTAACAACTATTATTACAGGCATCGTTCTTGGGCAGCCGTGGGATGGTAGACAATGAGTTTGCTGGGAAGGTCTTGGACTGTATGTTCTTCACCACCTTCGTGAGCGAGCGTGGCCCTCCCTGGCGTGTGTGTGACCTCTGGGACGACCTCTACTCCTGCCTCCCAGACCACTTCCGGCTTGAACAGCACGACATACGCATGTTACTCATACATATCCAGGTAGGTAATCTGTGAGAGTCGCGAAATGTATGGTAGTGGTGTTTTCATATTATCGGAGAGTTGGGAGCAGGGTGTATTAACTCCTTCTGTACCGACGACGTCTCCTTTGTTTTATTTCGGCTACATTTAGACGATTTTATGAAGCTTAGGAAGGATGTATGGTAGCTAAAAGGATTAATTGACAGATTCTGTAGCATATTAATGTGTAGACGTCCTTCCTAAGCTGAGCAAAACCGTCTAATAGTTGCGAGAATATAATTAAAAGTACATCATCGGTATAGAAGGGGTTAATAAATTAGATTAACAAACCAATCCTTCTTTGCCAGGAACTAGCCCAACAGCTGTACACCAACGAAAACCCCAACCCCCAACCCTTTGTGGCCAAGATCCCCAAACCAACGGAGGGGTCCTTCACACGCATCCACCAGCCGGCCTTCCCTCACATCGACCAACAACAGGTCCAGTGTATCATTGAAGAAGGCACCTCAAAGAAGATGAAGTGAGTAAAAAAAAAAAAAAAAATTGTATGGTTGCCTACAGTATGATATTTTCATTTATACTGTCAGATTATTTTTTGCATTAGCATGACAAATCTATACAAATCTTACAGGGTTAAATACATACAAGTTTAAAGACCGTTTTGTCTACAGAGAATGTGGTTACAGTCTCACGTCCTAAATGCAGATTCAAATGAGTGTTTGTTAAAGATCAGAACTGGGTGAAGAAATGCCGGACTGTGAATGTGGGGGTGGACCTAGAAAGATATGAGATCAGGTACTCCGGTCCGATTCTCAAAATAAAGAACTTGACAACAGAGGCAGCCCTTGACAGGGTCGCTATTTAGGACGTGAGGCTGTTACCACATTCTCTGTGGACGAAGCGGTCTTTAAACTTGTATGTATGTAAAGAACACAATATTTACTTTACTTGTTTTGATCAGAATCCCCCAAAAGTCTGGTCAGCCGAGGATAGTTCCCGTCGGCCCCCACATCTCCAGCCTCCAATCGGGCCGAGGAATTGTCTCCAGCTCAGCACGGAGACTTGAGGTCAGTGGCATGTGTTTAGTATGGTGTGTAAGTTCTGTATGTGGTGTCCTGGGTTCCAATCCCCGGAGGTTCATATGCTTTCATTAATTTCATTGGGAGTTATTGATGTTAAGAATGATGTTCGGTAATATTTCCAAGATAAGAGTTTACTCCCGAGATTAACCTGGTGAGGGACACATATGTACAGTAAAAAAAAAAAATACATATATATATATACTGTATATATATATATACCGGTAATAAACAAAAAATAAATAAATAAATTAATTAATACGGTATACAAATAAGTAGACCCCCAAAATAACCCCTCCCCTTATGTAATTGTTGTCCCGTCCCATCCTGCAGGTGATGCGGAACTGCGTGAACTGCATTTTTGAGAACAAGATCAGTGACGCCCGTAAGACCTTCCCGGCGGTGCTACGAGCCCTGAAGAGTAAGGCGGCCCGACTGGCCCTGTGTACCGAGCTGGGCCACCACGTCCAGGGCAACAAGGCTGTATTAGAACATCAGCAGTTTGACTTGGTGGTGCGACTAATGAACTGCGCTCTACAGGTTAGTGTGTTGCCAATTTTGCTACTACTTTTCAGCTAGATCTGGAGGTACAGTACTGTATTGTACTTTGTTCTAGCAGAATTATTTTACATTTACACGTTTAACCCTCCTCGCCCGGCTGGACTCCATAGCTAAATATCGAGTTTGTCCCGTAACGCCCGTCTGGCCTACAATGCTCCATAGCATTATTTCATGGCTTAAAACCACTTAATACTGCACTAGAGAAAGTTTTGTTGTCTTAGTGGATGGTCTGTATAACCAACAAGAATAAAAACACATAGGTATAGCCAGTCAGTCAGGTGACTCCTACTTGCATGCAGGCCTAATGAAAGCTTATATTGATTTTCCTGAGTCCCAAACAATGCATGAAAGTAGTCGACAGTGACTTAAGAATGTATACACAGGTGAAATATATCAGTAATCAATAATCAATATTAATACATAATATATAATCCATAATCAATTGTTGAACGAATGTAAATAGACCGTAGTTGTCGCCGCATTCAAACAATTCTCAGTACCAAGCCAAAACACTTGGTTTTATATTTCCCACTTCACACAATATCCGCTTAATGTACAGTGTTGTTGTTGTTATTCCCTAAGCTGCCTGGCCGAACAGCCCCGAGTCCCTAAAGAAGGTTATGGCTACGATCGGGCTTTCCCACAGGGCTCTCAAGTAGTGTAGATAATGTTGTTGGCGTAAGTGATTTTGTGAAATCACTTTCGCAGTGTTCTACAGTGTTTGACGATTCATCCGGATCCAGTGTTGGTGGGAAGGTTTAAATAAACGTTCGGCGAGGGTTAAAATAAAATAAAATAATTATTTCTCTCCCCCAGGACGACTCACCACTGGACGAGCATGGTGTGGCGGCCGCTCTTCTACCACTCTCCACGGCCTTCTGTAGGAAACTCTGTACGGGCGTTATTCAGTTCGCCTACACCTGCATACAAGTAAGTCGTACTCGCTGTTGGGGGGGTTCTAGAGAGCTTGTAGTAAAGAGATACACTAGCTTTTTTTTTATATATACAGGTGTGTCTGAAATCACACAAGTTTTTACATTTTAATCAAAGATTGTTCTTGTCCGAACTTGATGTTTTTTATCCCATGCCATCAGAACTTGATAGAGGTCTAGGGAGGGAACTATTTTGTTTTATTAAAGATACATAAATGAGGAAATACTGTATATGCGTCCATCCCCCCTTAACTAAGAGAACGGTACCCTCAGGATCACAGCGTGTGGGGCAACCAGCAGTTCTGGGAGGCGGCGTTCTACCAGGATGTACAGAAGGAGATCCGCAGCCTATATCAGGATCGCTCTACCCCCCTGCCCCCCCTCACCCGACCACCCCTGGTACCAGACACACCCAAGGAGCCCCCGCCACTCAGCCCCAAAGATGTAAGAGATTTTACATTATTTATTTTACATATTTTACGCTTCTATACATGCCTAGACGTGTGTGAATTTGTATTATGTTTTTGTGTGTTCATTGTTTTCTGTTGTGTTATCCCTATTCGGGCTCTGTCTATCACCAAGCAATAGTAAGCATAGGGCACAGATAATATAGATAGTGATAGTGACACGTTAAAAGAATTATGGCGTCTAACCAACCTGTGTGTCTACTACAGCACAGTGACAGCAGTGGATGGAAGGATGGACGCTTGCCGTACCTCAGACCTCACGAACAATCAGCACTGGAAATAGCAGCCGAACAAATGAGACTATGGCCTAATATCGAACCAAGTAAGTTTCACTCAAATGTTATGTACTTTTTTTATGTAATTTTGAATTTTGTTTTGTCTTTATATTGTGCTGTTCCTGTATTGTTTTTTTTTTTGTTTTTTTTTTTTTTATTGTTTTTTTTTGCAAGTCTTTCTTTATACAGTACAGTAGTTGCATAATAAGCTCTGTCTCGAGTCGGCCACCCCCAGTATAAAATAAATAAATAAATGGGGAATGGGCCTGAGCAAATAGACAGATAGATAGATTGATTGATTTCCGTCTGGTGAGGGGTCCCGCTGGATGGGGTTAAAAAGCTTTCTAAAATCTTGCATTAACCCCTTTTGTACCGAGACGTCTTTTTAAATTTATTCTGACTACTATTAAACTATTTAATTCAGTTTAAAAAGGGCCCAATCAACTATCTTACTTAACCCTTCTTACTACCACAGATCCTTTTTAAACTGCATAAAATAGTCTAAATATAGCTAGAATAAACATACAAAGACATCGCCGGTACAGAAGGGGTTAAGAAAGATCCTAAAATCTTTCATATACAGTATGTTTAAACACTTTTTTTCGTCCACTTTTACTTAGGGAGACAACACGAGTTAGTGGAGCAAGAAGAGTCGACCCTATACTCCCAGGCTATCCACTATGCCAACCGGATGGTGTTCCTACGCATCCCGCTGGACGTGAGCGCTGCCGTTCATCGCAGAGCCTTCACCGACCGCGATAATGCCAGTAACAGCATCACCAATAGGTACAACCACATCCTTCTTTTATCATATATTTATTAGTGGATTATAGATTGTATTTATAAAGGTATATTTAGATGAGTCTTGCTACTAGTTGCAATTAGAAGCGAGCAAGCAACAAGCGCTTTACTTGTACTGTACCATAGAGGACCACGTCTCTTCAACAAACTTCCATGATGAATAAGAGACATGAGTGGCGTCTCGTTAGACAACTTCAAGAGAGCCCTCGATGTCGAACTTCAAAAGGTGCTAGATGAGCCCATTTTGAAGAGAAGCGTGCTGCCCTTTCAAACAGTCTGCTGCACCAAATCACCTTCCAGAAGTGGTGGTGTGCTCCTCGGTCCCACTAGAAGAGTGATGAACCCTACCATAAAAGACCATTGGTAGGCATGTTGATTGAAAATTATTAGTATATTAATTATTTTCTGTTGCTCGCGCTATTACGCACTACCTGAACTTGTTTTATGCGGGACTGAACTGTACCTCAAGTTAAGTAAAAACATCCCTTCTATAATGTTCCTCGTTGTGCTGTAAGTAATGTGAAATATCGCAGGTACTCGGCATTATAATTAAACTACTGTATATTCCCTGCCCCACACAGCATGGCGGAGAGTGACAGCCTGGATGCAGAGTCTGGGTTTGAAGACCAGGAGCAGAGTGACCGAGAGACCAGCGTTATCCGATTCGTCTCCAGATTTGTCGATAAAGTCTGTACGGAGGGAGGTGTTACAGGTCAGTACTAGGAGAGAGAGAGAGGGAGACTTACCATAGACCCCCGGACCGTATCAGGTCGGCCAAGCGAGAGAGAGAGAGAGTACAGTCTACTGTCAATGACAGTGGTTATGTATTAGTTCAAATAGATTTTCTATATAACAGCTACCGATGTAACTTAAGAATAATGTTTTTTTCTGCCATGGGCATCCTTATTGGGGCGCTTCCTCTGGAAGTGGGGCGTCAGATTAATGATGATTTAGCAAAATAATATCATGAATTTTGATAAAGTTCTTTTGTCTTTACATTGTGCCATTCCTGTTTTGGTTTGTTTGTTTAGCACACTTTACATTTTATTTTGATATCGACAGAGGAGCACATCAAGTCCCTACACCAGATGATTCCCGGAGTGGTGGCCATGCATGTGGAGATGTTGGACGCTGTGTATAAGGAATCCAAGCGACTACCACCCATACAGAAGGTCAGACTAGAGCCGGATTTACCAACTTTTACATTCCATTCGTTTAACCATCAAGTTTACTGTTTCAGTTGCAACATTTATATAAGCCTTAGAAATTCTGAATTAATCATCCGTAAGATTATAGAATAGGATAGTAAATATCTTAGCAACTATGGTAAGTGCTGGATGAATACAAGAGGTTAGTTTTAGAATTAGTGAATTGGGGTTCCCATCACCTTGAATGTACAGTACAGTGGTCTCAGAAGTAGAACTACCGTAGCAACTATAGGCTTGTACATCAAACAAAAACAAACTGTACGCTACATATGGATGGATGATGTAAGCAGGGTTGTATAGTTTGGAATCGCAGATCCGGTTATCTTTGGGTGGGCTGGATTAAGAGTCGGGATCAGAACCCATGCAGGCAACATTTCTGCTGACGGAGTTGGAAATGTTGTTCACCTACTCGAAGGGTTGTGAAGTCAGAGACGCAGTGTTAGCTAATTTTGGGTGGGTAGGAATCGGAGTCGGAGCCCTACTTGTAATGTGAAGGGCGGGGCGCTCCTCGGTGCCACTAGCAGAGTGGCGAACTCCACATAGGTGTATAATTTATAATGTAAAACTTACCGTACTTTAGTATTTTATTTATTTTTACCATGTTATTCACTAATAGAATATATTTTAAAACTATTAAATTTATCATCATATACAGTATTTCAATATATTAATGCCATTTTTGTTATACAGTACTATCTTATTTGCAAATAGAAAATATTTTTAAGTGATTAAATTAATCATAGATACAAACTTATTAGTGCCAAATTATAATTTGTTGTTCAATACTTAAAGTTCACTATTACACAATTAACATTCTAATCAAAATTTATGTATTTTAAACAATGCAGTGCAGGTGACGTCCTTTTCATTATAGTCTGGCTACTATTAGATAACTTTGTTCAGGTTTGGAAGGATCTCTAGGAATTAAAAGGCTACAAGCTATTCCCCTTTTTAGTACCACAGATTCCTCCTAAACTGCACAAAATCTTCTAAATCTAGCTAGAATAAAATTAAAAGGACATCCTCCATAATGAAAGGGTTAATAATGTTTTAAATAATTAAGTACTAGATAGTATTGTAGGGCATAATAATAGCAATATAACCCTACTATGGGTAGCTTCAACCGGATTCCCTCTTTTAGTCGACCATATACATCCGACGTGACGCGTACAAACAAATGCCCGACGGATCGTACCAGCCGGACCCCAGGTACACTGAGATAATGTATGGGCAGGTGAGTTGGAAGGAAGGGTCACGCTGGGTCGTCTGTTCCAACGCCATATTACTATCAATAACATCAAATTTGCCACAATTACAGCATTAAATATGTTGCTTCTGAATTATGATCTGTACTGGTAACTTGTGTGGTAGGAGGCCACTTAAATACAATGGCATCTTTAGTGTTATTTATGATTTAGTCCATTCATTCTAGGTTGGCAGACATATTGTAACCTTTATCCTCTGTAACTCAAAAAGGGCATATGAGCCTTCAATTTATACAACCTATTCCCTAGCCAAGTCTTCCTATTTGGTAGAAATATTAGCTCGATTATTCTGGTCCTTTTTTAATTATGAGGGGTTAGAGGTTACGATTTCTGCCCAACCTAGAATGAACAGACTATAGTAGATGGCTTGTGTGGGACGCATCGCCAGGAGTTTTGCCGGGACCTGTCTGCTTCCTGTCCAACGTCATGATTTATATACAGGTCTCCCTCGATTTACGATCGGGTTACGTTCCTGAAAACCTGATCTTTTATAGAAAAATTGTATAGCGAACCATAGAATTAGTGGGGTAAATGAGGGTGTGTTCTCGGACCAGCTAAAACTCAAATACAAACACCTAAAAACCTACCGTATGTAAATTAATGGGGTAAATGGGGATGCATTCTCGGATCAGCCAATGCCCAACCCCACCAAACACCTAAAATCCTATAACAATATCGTAAATCTAGGCATCGGACAGTGAGCGAGACCTGTATTCAGAAATACTATTTGGCGCGTAACTCGAGAGGGTTGATTATACATGTTGGGTTCCTGTTTCCACATTGGGGTACAGATGTTTGGTTTCTTTACTTGCTGTAGGTTGTCCATAGCTATTTGTTCGTAGTGAAGAATTAGGAGAGAGGTATCATGACCAGGATTCGAACCCACTCGCTCCAGGTCCCGTAACCACTCGACCATGAGCGGATGTTAAGTGGATACGGTGCCTAACTCTTCCAAAATTACCTGGAGTGAGTGGGTTTGAATCCTGGTCAGGATACCTCTCTTCCAACCTGTCTGACATAATCCATAGTGAGGAATTACTAGGCCTATGTACATTGTGTTATATGTGGGATGATGTGTTGATTTTAGAACAAGTGATGTTTCATTTCGTTGTGTTAGTGTGTGTAAGAGTGAGAATCTGAGTATAGGGGGTGAGACAGTGAAGCACGGGAATGAGGTGGCTTCAGAGATGGGTCGCTTTGGGCCATGAGTGAGCACCGTGCCTCATGTGAAGGCAAGATGGCAGGTGCTCGTTGTACTCTACGTGCTTCACATGTCTCACTCCCTAGACTGGAACGAGACCTCACAGGCTTCACTGTTGATAATGCAGCGGTGAATGTTCAGGCTCTCAGCCTATGCCCGAGAGGGAGTAAGTTGGAATATAGAAAAAAAAAAAAAAAAAAAAAATCCCAAGGAAATATTTATGAATTGTTAGGGTTTTATGTCCAATGTTCTATCTGTAGTTTATATGGAATTATTATATATGTTTTATACCAATGGCACTTATTTTGACTTTTATTCAGTTTGATTTACTATACTGTATATATTGAGAAGATTTTGCTTTATGTTTGTGTATTTTATCGGGCCTTTTATATAGCCTAATTTTTTTTGTTATTGTTTTATTAAGCGTTGTTTCCACATAGCGATTTTGATCAGTTCTTTTGCATTTATCTTGTATCGTCCCAGTTTTAGTTTGTTTATTTTGCAAGTTTTACATTATAATTGATAAATATGATGTATTTATACATTAGTCTAATGAAATATATCAGTTGTATTATGTTTATAGCTGAAGTTATGATTTTAATTAAGTTTCCTGAACCTATTCCTCATTTGTTGCCTACTGTATATTGGGACACATAAATATATCTGTCCTTATTTTACATTAGTTTATTCTATTTTTTTACTCGTCAGACAAACTTGCCATTCTTTATTCCTTTGAGGTTTATGACATTTTTCTGCCGAAAAATTTACAAATTTTCCTTGAAAAGGGGCCTAGGGGGTGTCATTTTAAGCTTGATCTGGGGAACAAACTAAAAACCTCCCCTTAATTTGTGCCGAGATCATCCGTTTCTAATCTGTTTTTCTCCCTCACAGCCGAAGATCCTAATCCCGTCGCTGGTGCCGGGGGAGGAGGTGGTGTACGAGGGTCTGCGAGTGTACCTGCTGCCGGACGGTCGGGAAGAGTCCACCGTGGGCCATATTGGAGGACCCATCCTCCTACCGGCGGAAGGGGCGCTCTTCCTTACCAACTACCGCCTCATCTTTAAGGGACTCCCCACTGACCCATATGGTAAGTTCTATCTATCTATCTATCTATCTATCTATCTATCTATCTATCTATCTATCTATCTATCTAACCATCCTCATACCATTAACCCCTTCTTTACCGAGATGTCTTTTTAGTTTTATTCTAGCTACATTTTGACGATTTTGTGCAGTTTATGAAGGGCCTGTGGTAGTACAAAGGGTTAAGTGAGATAGTTCGAAGCTTCTTAATTTCTGGTTACCCTTTTTAAACTGAATAAAATCGTCTAATAGTTGCCAGAATATAATGAAAAGGATGTCGCCGGTACAGAAGGGATTAACCCTCTCACCACGGAAGGGCTCTTGAACGCCCATAAAAAAGCATATAACAGGTACCCGGAAGGCCTCTTGAACGCCCAGTGGTTGAAAGCCTGTGAGCTTCGTGTGCGAGGCGTCGGTCCGACGCATGTAAACAACAGCCGGCTGGACCGACGCCCCGCATCTCCGGCCACAAGAAGGAGAGCGTCGCTTGTTCGTGTGTGCCTGTATGTTGTTGTTAAGTATCGAAAAGTGGTGTAAAGTGGCTGTTTTAGCCATAAAGTTATCTCCAATGAAATCATCATCACAGCTCAACCAGTTGACTTAGAGAGCTCTACTTAATGCCATTCTACAGGTAAATAACACAGCTACGCTTGGGGATGCGCGGGAATGCGGGAAGCAGTCTGATTAACGAATATACGGTAGCCTAGACGTTTTTCGGCCAAAACACCCGGGTTTCGAGGAATATATATATAATACATAGCCGGGGCTGGAGGGTTAAACACATCATAGAAGATTGCATTTCACACAATCACATACGCCAACAACACAATCTACACGGTTCCATGTCATCTCAACCAGTAGACCATTTCAACCAGTAGCTCTCAACCAGTGCCAAATTAACCCAGACCAACCAAACCAGTGCCAAAATATAGTACTAACCTAACCTAACCTAACCGAACCGTATTGGTTGATTTGGTACTGGTTGAGAGCTACTGGGTGAAATGGTCTACTGGTTGAGTTGACCGGTCACCAATCTACACTCCTTGAGAGCTCTGTGGGAAAGCCCGACCGTGGCCATGGCCTTCCTTGGGGACTCGGGGCTGTTTGGCCAGGCAGCTTGAGGTACGACAACAACAACAACCATCCACCTATAAAAATGTACAGGTCTCCCTCGATTTACGATTGGGTTACGTTCCTGACGACCCGATCTTAAATAGAAAAATCGTACAGCGAACCCTAAAATATATGGGGTAAATGGGGATATGTTCTGGGACCAGGCAAAGCCCAAACACAAACACCTAAAAACCTATAATAATATCGTAAATCGGGGCATCGGATAGTGAGGGAGACCTGCATGTATGTTCGCGTTCCCTCTCCCCCTTCTCCTCTGTCTCATCTAGTAGAGTCTATTTATCTATCTATCTATTATACTCAGGCTCAATCCCCACTTTTCCTATATTTCTTTATTTTTCTTTTATTTATTTTTGGGGGTGGCCGACTCAAGACAAGAGTAGAGTAGGCAGTGAAATTTAGTGATTGATAATAATATATATTTTTGTTTCCCCTTGTGTTCCAGCGTGTGAGCAGGTGGTGGTGCGGTCGATGCCAGTGTCCTCCATCACTCGGGAGAAGCGGGTGCCAGCCAACCAACACCCCGGACCCATGGACCAGTGGCTTAACGAGGGACTCCAGATCAGGTCCAATACTTTCCAGGTACGGTGCCAGAATATAATAAAGTCTGTAGTCCTTTCATTGGTAAACGTCTCTCCTAAGATTAATATAATCGTCTAATAGTTGCCAGAATATAAAGAAACGGACGTCTCCGGTACCGTACTGAATGTGCTAACAATTGGTCCCCTTCGCAGCTCATCAAGGTGGCATTTGACGAGGAGGTGCCGCAGGAGAGCATAGAACAGATGCGGAAGATGATGAACCGGTTCCGCCACCCTCCCACCATCCACCAACTGTTTGCCTTTGTCGGCCACAGTCACGTTCCCCAGACCCCAAGCAGACAGCAGAAGGACAAGCCTGGATATGGCACGTTACGGTAAGGATGAGTATTGGTTAGTTAGTTATGTAGAGCAGATTAACCAGACCACTGATCTCTCATAGGTCTGGCAAGGATGAGTATTGGTAACATGACGTAACTTCGGACGGGGAGATAACTTTGGACACTCTAGAAAAACTATGCAATGAACCACAGTTATGGGATAAATACATGATGTTATGGAAAAACAAGTATGTCTTCGGTGTTCTTCCATAATGCAGAGTAATTTTTCCATAACTGTACCTTATATACTTTTAGCCAGAAGTGTCCGAAGTATAGCCCCCGTCCGAAGTTAGGGCATTTCACGGTATGTTCTTTTATACTCCTATTTTTTTGTATGTTGGTTTCCAAAACAACAAAAGTGTTAATCAGATATGACATCCCACATCTGATTCATACTTCTTTAGATTATCTATCTATTGCCGGACACCGTGATCCCTGAAGGGGTGGCCACAAACGAATTGGCCCCATGCACCTCTGTTCGCAGTCAATTGACGCCCCTCCTCCCATCCAGCACCGCCTTCACTCACATACTGTACTTCTTAACTCCGTCCTTCCACCTCTCACTCGGTCTTGTTTCGCTTTTATTTTTCAAGTGGATATTAGGAAAGCAAACTTAGTTCTTGTTTCTTTTGCGCATGAGTCCTTGTAACCTAACTTTTATTCCCCAACAGAGGATTTGCCAAGAAGACTCTGCTAAAGACGGCCAAGGCGACGGGACTAAAACCCGGGAAGGGCGGGAAGCGTATCAAGTACGTCTTCCCCAGCAACAAGAGCAACAACAACAACAGCAGCGGGGGCAGCAGCAGCGGAGGGGGGGGTAGTAAGGCCATGACCTCCCCCGGTAGGATGAGTCTGTCGCAGATCACCAATATGGACCTCAGTAATGAAGACCTGCCACACGATGACGACCTCTCTAGTGAGTTCCTTGATGACTTTATTGTTATTAATATTACAGCATTATTCCTTAAACTTTCTCGACATATCATTGTTCTCCGAGCCTTATTAGTGGCTGTAGCTCAGAAGGTTATACCCTATTCCAAGTAAGTACAGGTCTCCCTCGATATACGATTGAGTCACGTTCCTAAAACCCCGACCTTAAATAGAAAAATCATATAGCAAACCCTAAAATTATTGGGGTAAATGGGGATGCATTCTCGGACCAGCCAAAACCCAAACAGAAACACCTAAAAACCTATAATAATATCGTAAATCGGGGCATCGGATAGTGAGGGAGACCTGTACACCCAAAGTCTTGAACATTAACCTCTAGAACTCATAAACGACTAGAGTAATCAAGGTTATATTTCTACTATTTGGGAAAGGTCAGGTAGGGAATAGGTGTGTATATTTACAGCCCATTTGCTCTAGCCCTTTTTTAGTTACAGGGTTTTAGGGTTCACAATTCTGGACTACAGTAACTTTTTTGGTAGTCCAGAACTCGTGACCACTAACTACAGTACCTTTTTTGGTAGGCCAGAACTCGTGACCACTAACTACAGTACCTTTTTTGGTAGGCCAGAACTCGTGACCACTAACTACAGTACCTTTTTTGGTAGGCCAGAACTCGTGACCACTAACTACAGTACCTTTTTTGGTAGGCCAGAACTCGTGGGCTAGAGCAAATGTGCTGTAATTATACACACGTATTCCTTGGCTGACCTTTCCCAAAGAGTAGAAATATTAGCTCAATTACTCTAGTCATTTGTGAGATACAGAGGTGAATGTTCAAGAGTTTTGGCCTACTTATTTGGAACTGTATAGGCATATTGTGCAGAGAACATTACTTGATATAGTTTCTACACCTTGATTATGGGAACTTGCGCTTTATCTCAATAATGCAGTATAATCTCATTCTTGCTGAAAAAGAGAGACCTTTTCGTACTGAGAGGGTTAATGTTTTCTCCAGATTTCTCCAGTTTTTATGGTAATTTTTATTGTATATATAACTAAGGGATTGGATGCGTGAAATTTTTAAACTTTCTTCCAATTTGAATGTGTAAAATTTATATACTTCCAGTTTGAATGCGTAAAATTTAGTTACATTGTTCCAGTTAGGAATGCGTAAAATTAAAATACTTTCTTTCAATTTGAATGCATACAATTTAAATACTTTCTTCCTGTTTAATTTGGTAAAATTTATAGTACTACCTTCCAGTATGAATGCATAAAATATATAAATTTTCTTCCACTTTGAATGCATACAATTTGTGTACTTTCTTCCAGTTTGAATGCGTAAATTGTATAAAATTTCTTCCACTTTGAATACGTAAAATGTATAAAGTTTCTTCCACTTTGAATGCATAAAATATATAAACTTTCTTCCAGTTTGAATTGATAAAATTTATATACTTTCTTCCAATTTACAGGTATTTGCTCTGTTGACTGATATGAAATATGGGCCATTCCTTTAAACACCGTAAAAGCTTTCCCTACGACCTTTTCCCGACTCAGATTGACCCTTATACAGATAAACGATAAGGGTCAATCTGTGTCGGAAAAGGTCGTAGGGAAAGCTTTTACGATGTTTAAAGGAACGGCCCCTATGACTTGTAGACGCTTAGATCAATTTTCATTCATGTGTTTTAGATACAAAAAGTCATTTAAGAAAATACTGTGAATTAAATTATGTTGGTAGTTTTTAAAGTTTATTAGAATTAACTTGCATATTAAATTTCTGGTATTTGCTTACAGTAGTAGCTTTGATATCTTTCTCTTTTCTTAATAATTCTATTCTAAAAATTATAATATTATCAATCTTTCTTGTTTTCCCTATCTTGCTATTTATATTTATATATCCAGCCCCACTGAGTGTTATTTAGGTGTGCTGTGTGTATGGTTGTATTGAGGCCAATTCACTTAAACCTCTTCTGTACTGGCGACGTCTTTTTCATTTTATTTTCGCTATATTTAGAAAATTTTGTGCAGTTTAACACAATCATTGTGGTAATTGTCATATGACATTGCTTAGTCTGCACTGTACCATACTGGGGTTCTGGACTATAAGTGACCTTCATTCCCTGCACATTTTCATGTATAAACAAGGCAAGAACGTAATTCAATTATATATCCCTGAAAGTAGAGGAATATACCTTTTCAATGACACTTGAATTATGTCTGTACGACCACTGGTTGTTGTGCAACGATATTGCAAAGTTGGGCCTAAATCAGTAAAAATTAGCAGTTTAGAGAGGTTTTCACAATTCCCAAGTCTGGAGGGGAGCTGGAGATGTCTCACAGTTACGTTAGTGTTCCCCTAGACACAGTGGGAGATGGATGGAAGGGTCCCGCGCTGCTTAGACTCGCTTGCCTGCCTGCCAGCCAGGCCTTGTACTACGCACATTTTTGGCGATTGTCATATGACAATTGCCGCAGTAATGTCCTTAGTTTTTATATAGTATGCCTGCAGTCATTGAGTTAAATAGGATCTGTGGTAGTAAAAAGGGTTAAGTGAGATATTTCGAAGCCTGTCAATTGCTGGAGGTCCTTTTGAAACTGCATACAATCGTCTAATAGTAGCCAAAATAAAGTTAAAATGACGGCACCGGTACAGAAGGGGTTAAGGCCTGTTTCTTGCTATTTTTTGTAGGATTTCTAGTCTGGTACCATTTGTATTAAAGTTGTATTATAAGAATTGAGCCACCCCAAATACTCCACCTTTATCCTGATAAGGCTTCGAACGCACTCACTCCAGGTAGATTTGGGAGAGTTGGGCTCCATAACCACTCGGCCATGAGCGGATATAAGGGAAGTAACCTTAGTTCTTATATGAAAAACCATGTTATAGTCTCGTGGAGGACTATGTCTTCATACACGTGGCGAGTAATAATATATAAATAGATAAAATAAAAGAAAAAAAAATGGGTTATCTATCTATTGCCGGACGCCTTACTCCCCTTAATGAGGGTGGCCATACACAGAAGGCCCCCAAGCGGACCTATTCCCTGTATGAGGGACAACCCAAGCCAGTTTACTGAAGGACTTACAGGATTGACCACTCAATTTAGGATCCGTCCGACTCCGAGGCCCTCTATGTATCTTTTTAGCACTATTTTTCTACAGTGGTGTTCGGCTAGTCCATCCACTAACCTGCCTTATCCTTAGATAAGCAGTATGGATTTGTATCAGGTTTACTCCCCTAGACAGGTTGCCGACCAAGGCTAACGAGTCCCATCAACCCGGATTTTTATAAGGTCTCCCCTAGATGGGTTGCCGACCAAGGCTAACGAGTCCCATCCACCATCCATGTGTCTGAGTATATAGATAGATAGACTTCCAAAGCTACCAGACTAGAATTCACCACTTGCAGTTTCAGTCTATAAGGAAGTTGGAGCTGTAGACATCAATATTTAAAACAAATATTATCTAAAATATGGCTGTAGTACCTACATAGATACATAAAACCAAATTCAACGTACCTTTTATCCATCAGAAACCTACATTTCTGTCTACTATCACTGTTTACGGCTCCAACTTCTTTATAGCCTGAAACTCGCAAGTGGTCAATTGCCGAAAAGATAGTGACAGACAAAAAGGTGTTTTGTGATAGTGCACTAGTTAGGGTAACAGTAAGTAAGAGTTGTGTCCCGGGTACCCCAAGGCTTCCGCTACGGGTTCCTGGGGGGCAGCAGGCACCACAAGAGTCAGTGCAAGCTGCTGCGAGTCACCTCCCCCGTCACTCGCAGCTCCGAGGAACTGGACTGTGGCGGGAGACTCTCGCCCAGTGAGTCCAAACACAAACACACACACACACACACACTAACTGGGCACAGATACTTAAAGCATTCATCACCTTGCGTCTCCTTAACCCCGTCTGTACTGGTGACGTATTATTAATATTATTAATATTATAAAAAATAGGAAAAGTGGGGATTGGGCCTGAGTATATACATATTGTACATACATATTTTATAATGTAAAACTTGCAAAATAAGCAAACCAAAACTGGGATGACACAATATACAGACCAAAGAACTTATCAAAATCAATAAGTGAAATGATAGAAAAACAAATACTGTAATAGAAGTAAAATTATCATATATTATTATAATGTATCAGCTAAATATATATTCCTATAGCTTGAGCTTGTTTACAGTCTACATTAAAGCACTCAAGGGATCAATTGTTATGCCTACAATGCTCAAAACATGACAATACGTACAGTACATTATGTAGAATAGGTGTGTCGCCAAATGGTAACTTTTTTACCTACTTTGAGTATCTGTGCCCTGCTCCTGGTGTTGTCTCAGCGTAGGCCGCCACCGTATGATCACCCTTGCTAAAGCCGGTGTCACACAAGTTCTTTTTCCGGCAATTTTTGATGAGCAAATTTGTTGTAGTAATATTTTTAGGCTTTTTCGTATTGGAATCGGAAACTGTCTCCGTACTAAGTGGCTCAATTGGTTACCGTAAGTGCCATTGTTATATATACTGTATATACGGGTGATCATACATACTTAGACAGTGGTGTTTGGTGTGTTCAGTTATAATTGAAGCATATTCAAGCTAACCGGGTGGAAATTGGTAACGTTGCCTTTTTATAAAGTTTTCATAAAGGTGGCGTCACATGAATAGTTTAGAAAGGCAGTATAGGAAGTATAGAAAGGCAGCGTTACCATTTACTGCCAGGTTAGCGTGAATACATTATAGTTTTAGTAATGGTTAGTTTGAGTTGCGTAGCTTACCTTGTGTGTTGCATGATGCAAAGCACTAATAGACTACAGTACAGTATAGTCATTCTGAATTAATGTTCAATCATAATTACGTTGTTTATTTAACGCAGCACAGTGTCCAGCTTTCTGTTATGATTCTGACATATAGAAACCGTTTGATATGAGTTGAGTGAGTTACAGTTTGTTGCTATTCCCATATAAACCCTATTAATATGTAGAAAGGTGTCCTACTTTCAACAGTATTACTCAGTATATATAGAAACAGTTTGATATGAGTTGAGTGAGTTTGTTGTTGTTCCCACTTAAACCCTATTAATATGTAGAACGGTTTCCTAATTTGTTTATTTAACATAGCATTATTGAAAACAAATTACATAGCTATATTTAATTATTTAGATAGTTGTTCAAGAATTAGATAATTTATATAGATCATAATATAAGTAGTTTAACCCTCGGAATCCGGGAGGCCTCATATGAGGCAAAACAAAATATTGGCAGGAATCCGGGAGGCCTCATATGAGGCAAAACAAAATATTGACAGGAATCCGGGAGGCCTCATATGAGGCAAAACAAAATATTGGCAGGAATCCGGGAGGCCTCATATGAGGTAAAATGCGTTAAAATCGTCATAACACGGCAACCACGCGTCGTATCGATGTCATCTCTGGCATTCTACAGACAACAAAAAGTTCTACAATTTGCAAAAAAAAATATTACTGCTCTAGGTGGTCTCAATCAGTAGTTACTGAATTATGAAGTTTGCCTGTACATAAAGGGCCCCGGACACAGCGATCGGGATCATATGAGGCTCCCCGGATTTCGTGGGTTAAGGAAACATTTCCCTCTCCTGGCTGTCTAAGTCATTCCAATTCCAAGCTTCTTTCACTGCATCTTTCTTCTTCTTCCTTTGTTAAATTAGAGAGTAGAGAATTGGAATAGCCATGTACATATTAAAACATCTCCAAGCTTTGGTGACGAGTACCATAATCCTTTATTTACATTATTCTTATTACTAATTTGTGTTATTATCTTGTTGTATTCATGTGGATTGGGATTAAGTGATATTATTTTTTTAAAGATTGGCAATTTCTTTCTGGTATTGTTTAGGACCCATTGTTGTTTATAACAATGCTCATGAGTCGGACACTAATTCACTATATAAAAGACTGATGACATTATTTGTTAAAATTTTATCCTCCAAGAAGTGTGCGTTGCCCCAAAAAGTTGCCCAAAAATATTGAGAGTAAAGATGTTTTTATGCTTCCCCCACCTAACCCATTCCCCGGGCCTCCTCGCTACAGTCGTGGACGAGCTGGAGGCGTCCGGGCTGAGCAACGGGTCCACGGGTCAGCTGTCCCTGGTGTCCGGGGGCGGGGGGCTACTGGCGGCGCTGGCGGAGGTGGACAACAAGACCCTAGAGAAGCTGTCGGAGCGGAGTTACCACAAGGACTACCTGCGGCTTGGTCTGGGGTCTGTCAATTCTACGGCTGCTGCTAGTGCCGCTGCCTCGGGTCCACAGCGGGCGGCCAAGGCGGAGTTTAGGGTCGCCTCCTGTAACATCAACTACCAGCTGGCTAGGAGGTGAGTACATCTATCTATCTATCTATCTATCTACCTACCTACCTACAGTATCTATTTATCTATCTTTCTATCTATATCTATCTATATCTTATCTATCTATCTATCTATCAATTACCAACTGTCCAGGAGGTATGTACAGTAGGGTCTCACATAAAACGAGTATATGGTCGATAAACGAGGGCATTTTATGCGATTTCGTTTTATGTGAACACAGCATTTTGGTGGCCCAATATCGTCAATGTTAACTGGAAGCGTAAATTTCCGTCAGGAGCGTACGATATTTCGTACGTTTTGTACGATATTTCGTACGTTTTGTACGATATTTCGTACGTTTTGTACGATATTTCGGCGTTCTATATGAAAGCGTACGATATTTCGTACGTTTTGTACGATATTTCGGCGCTCTATATGAAAACTCCTCGGATTTGCCCCACTTTGGCGGCGGACTCGTTTTATGTGATCACATTCGTTTTGATCGAAAATTAAATATTAATATTTTAGGTCGGTCGTTTTAATCGAGACTCGTTTTATGCGAACACGTTTTATGCGGGACCCTACTGTATGTGAATGTGTTGTTTTTCTAGAAGATTGAGGATGTTATTGTTATAACTGATATGAAACTACTGTAATTATGCAATACAAACTATATGTAATTTTCCTAACGATATATGTAACCTGTCCCCCTCCCCCTTCAGTTACCCGGTGCTCCTGGTGGTGCCGTGGGGTACCACTGACGACTCCCTACACCGGTTGGCTCGCTGTTACCGTCACGGCCGCCTGCCTGTCATCACCTGGCGTCACCCTCGCACCAAGGCTCTACTAATGAGGGGTGCCGGCTTCCATGGTAAAGGGGTTATGAGTATGCTCAACCGACCCGCAACCACAGCTGGTAAGAATATGGATAATTTGGAGTCAGGGTGTCAATGTATGTACAGTGGCGCTAATAAATCATGTCCCGGCACCAAGTATATTTTGATACATACAGTAATTGGTTTCAGCAATATCTAAACTAAATTTATTCATTTTGAGGGGGATATACAAACATATTCCTACACTTACCCACCCTATTCAACATCTGGCAGACATTAATACAGCACAGAGTGAGGCAAACGTAATGAGAGCTGAGACATGACTTAATAGCGCGATCGTATGTATGTTTATAACCATTGAATTGCTGTATATATGTTAATGCGTTTTTATCAAGTTTTTAGTGTTCGAGCGCTCATGAATTCATTTTGAAGATTGAGCGCTCTTTTAAATAAGTAAAATTATTATTATTATTATTATTACTCAGACACATACCCTATAGTTGGCGGTGGCCGACTCGAGACAGAGCCCGAACAAGGACAACACAAATGCAAAACAAAAAACTCACACACCTCTAGGTCGCCCAGGAGAAACTTAGATAAAAAATAAACTTTAAAAAGTTAAGATTATGAATATAAACCCCTTATGAGGAGGAGCACTTTATTGACAATGTTTTGCATATTGGCCTGATGAAGCTATATGCAAAACGTTGTCAATAAAGTGCTCCTCCTCATATGGTGTTTATATTCATGGTAAGATCATGGATATCTTGCCTAAAAAGAAAATATTAGCCCTACATCCAAATACAGTCAGCTCGTTTACACAACATTCTTTAAATATAGTCGCAAGTGCTCGAACACAAAGCTTGAATATCCCTGCAGGCAATACCAGCGAGGCGTCGTATTCGTTGGAGCAGGAGAAGTACCTGTCCGCCGTGGTCCAGTCAACCCCGGTGTCGGTCCTGCGCAACGGGTCCTCCTGGCGCCTCACTGACTCCTCCCTATCCATCAACTCCCTGGTGTTGGCGGCGGGTGGCGGCATGAGCCCTTCCACCAACACGTCCTCCTCCGCTGCCGCCAACCTGGAGCTTCCACCGCCCTACCACCACCACCACCACTACCAGACCTCCTCATCCTCCTACCCGACCCTGACCCCGGAGATCGGCCGCAAGACCAACCCGCTCTCCAAGGCTATGAACACGCTGCGGTGAGTTACCCACGCTTGTCTCGCGCTCGGTTTGTTTATTATCTTCTAAGGAAAGTTTGAGGTGACTTCTTCTCTTTCCCTTCACCATTTTCGTTTTGGCTTGTTTCCCCATCCGATAATTCTGTTTTCTCATTCACCATAATTTCTGGTACTTTCCTATCCAATATTTATGTTTGTATATTTTCTTCTAGGGATAATTGAGGGGACTTCTCTTTCCCTACACTATTTTCGCTTTGACTCGTTTCCTCATCCGATAATTCTGTTTCCTCATTCACCATAATTTCTGGTACTTTCCTATCCAATATGTCTGTATTCTCTTTATTATCTTCAAGGATTGTTTGAGGTGACTTCTCTTTCCCTTCACCATGTTTAAATACCGTGCCTTCCGTGAGGCCTATCGCACTTTATGGGTTAAAAAAAAAAAAAACTAACTGTCCTAGGATGATCCACAAGGTCCATGGGTTAAATACCTCAATCTTTTAAACTTTTAATTTGTGATTTGGACTTTGTCTGAAAAATAATAATTGTTCTCCATATTCTGAAAGGCTTGTCTTCGAAAGAGAATTGTTTTGACCGTACATATTTCTTCATTCAATAATCCTATGTCTCTTAACTCTCGGAATCCGGGAAACCTCATACGAGGCAAAACAAAAAATTGGCAGGAATCCGGGAGGCCTCATATGAGGCAAAATGCGCGGCTAAAAATCGCTGCTAAAATCATCATAACATGGCAACCACGCATTGTAGCGATGACATCTAAACGGCATTCTACAGACAACAACAAGTTCTACAATTTGCAAAAAAATTGACTGCTCTAGGTGGACTCAATCAGTAGTTACTGAATTATGAAATTTGCCTGTACCAAAAGGGCCCCGGACACAGCGATCGGGATCATATGAAGCTCCCCGGATTTTGTGGGTTAATTTCTGGCATTATATTTTTGTGGGGAAGTTTGAGGTGACTAAACTCTCCTGAAATCTGTTTAGGTTTTACTCATTTCCTCATCAAATAGTCCTCTCTCTCCATCTCTGGTATTATTTTCTCGAGCACTCTTGTCTCGCTCCCTTCCTTTATATATATATATTTTACCTCTACTTCCGCCTCAATCTTTCCGTCACAAATGCGTGTTAATAATCTTAGTCTACCCCAACCTAGTCCAGTAGTAGTTTTACAATAACAAGTTTGCTTTTCCCAACATGACTGAGGAAGTTGGAAAGGATGCTGCTGTAATATTGTCTTCACTAATAGCATCTCAGTTCCAAGATACGGTTTGAACCCCGTGAGGATCTAAGACGCAATTTGTTTTTATATTCTTGGCTGTTGTTAGATGACTTTATTCAGATTGGAAAGTTTTTTTTCTTTTTTCTATGTGACTGAGAGAGACAAAAGGCAGAACTGCCTGTGGTGAGTGCCTCCCCCAGAGTTGAAAGAGTGACAGGACCAAAATGAAAGGATGTTCGAGCCAAAATGCCTGGGCACACAGAGTTTGAAGCAATTTAAGTCATAGGAAGAGGAACAAACTGATTCAGGGAGAGAGCTCCAGAGCTCAGCTGCTTAATAGGGTATGTGGAAGTCAGAGGGTTAATTGAAACAGTCTTTACCCTTCTATTTCGTACAGATTCCTTCCTAAACTGTTTAAACTCGTGTAACGATAGCCATAGTAAATTGTCGAAGCGCGTCCTAATCCTGGAGGGGTTTAATATTGTACTACAGTATATACATTGAGCATATGCACACCACCCAACTAATTATGCCATCTTCCATACCGTATACCATATTATATTAACCCTTTCATTGCGGGACACATTCTGGAACGTCCTGGAATTATTTGTGTATTAGAGCCTGTAGGGACGAGTGGGAGTGCTCAGGAGCTCTGCAGCGAATCCGCCATGGCACTGACTCTCACCCAACGAGACATCAGTGTTGCTAAAGGCAAATGTAGCAGAACATTACTAATTTTTAGCGAATATTATCGATGTCTGTAGTAACTTTGCGGGTGAAACCTGCGAGCTGCAGGGCTCATTCTGGTGTCATTTGAAAGCTCTTCTTCTAGTACAGTATTATGCTGCAAAAATTTCATTTTATTCAGGCACTTGTTTAAGCAATCGGGAGTATCTGCATGAACCCTAATATAGCGTAAAATACCCCGCAATGAAAGGGTTAACTTCAAGACTTCAGCTTGGGTTTGTGAAATTCAGAGTTATTTCTTATATTTACATTAGTTATATTTACAGTATAAAACTAATTGCAGCAGATTTGTATAGAGATTAGATAATGTTATCTTGATCAATGTTGCTGTTTTACAATGTTAAGCGGTACTGTAAGATTATTATATTTCTATTACTGTTTATAATATATATATATGTATATATATGCAGAGAATCTATGATTACTCTAACTACAGTCAAGAAGAGAGCTGTCCACATAAGAAAGACAAATGAGGAAGTACGAGAGAGGTGTGGTGTGGATGTAGAAGTGCTAGAAAGTGTGAAAAGGAACACCTCGAGTTGGTTCGGCCATGTGGAATGTATGGGAAGCGAGAGAATGACTAAGAGAGTGTACAAGAGTGAGGTGGAAGGATAGAGAGGGAGAGGTAGACCGAATGAGAGGTGGAAGGATGGAGTTCAGAAGTATGTGAGCGAAAGCGGTGCTGAATGGGAGGAGGGGCGTCGCCTGACTCGGGACAGGTGCATGGGAGCGTTTCGTTCGTTGCAACCCCTTCGGGGATCACGGTGTCCGGCAATAGATAGAGAGATAGACTATTCATTAGTCATCAGGTGATCCCAAGAGGAACTAAGGGATTAAGAGTTAATATAAGTAAAACTAAGGCAGTAGATTCGGGCATGGAAATGTAGAAAAAAATTGTGTATCCTGTGCAGTATGTAGAAATGGGGTGGACACAATTTAGATACAATGTAACGTATGTCGTTACTGGGTACACCATGGGAAGAAGCGCTGTACTGTATTAGAATAAAAGGACCTTTGCCAAGGAATAAGTCTTTATGTTGAGAAATTTGTATGTATTGTATGCAAAGGTGAACTTGTGTCGAATGACTGGCTCGAGAGTGTGAACTTTGGCAAAGAGTCGCTGGAAATGGTGGACAAGTTTTGCTACTTGTGAGATGCCAAATCTGCCGGTGGTGGGGCCGAGGTCTCAGACTATTGCCAGAATTATACGTGGCTGGGTAAAATTAAGAGAATTGCTGCCAATTCTAACCAAGAGGAGGCTCCCGTTTCCCTTGAAGGGAAAGATGCACGCTTCATGTAAATAGAAGTGCAATGACCTATGCTTCATATATATACATGGCCTGTTAAAGTAGATGATATCAAGAGAATGGAACATAACGAGATAAGAATGGTGAGATGGATGTGTGGGGCCAAACTGTAAGATAGGATATCAAGTGAAGAACTGAGGAGAAGGTTAGGTATCAAGAGTATTAGTGACGAGATGCGTACTACTGTAGTAGAATTGGATGGTTCGGGCATGTGGAAGGATAGATGAACTATGTTAGGAGAGAAGATGCAAGTCCATGAACGTGGAGGGAGCTGCACCAATGGGTAGACCAAGAAAGACTTGGGATCAGATCATGCGATCTGGTCTTAAATTGATAAACCTGACGAGTGAGACAGCTCTGAAAAAGGGCTGTCTGGAGTGCCGCCATTTGGAAGCAAGACTGGAACCACACTTCAGGTGCAGCACTCAGTCTTTAGATTTATGTATGTATATAGTACACTTAGAAATATGGAAAGAATAGTATGCTAACTGTTCTCTTTAATACAATGTATTAAATACAGTGTAATATCCGGTGATCTATAAATTTTTAGTTAATGCGAGCATCTTAATTTTTTTGTTTTTTTTTTTTATTTCCTTCCTGTATGTGCAAATCTTTTACCAATAGATTAGATAGAGCAGCCAACACTTATACCAGGTTTGTGATTACAAATTTAATACTGTTGACAAAGGAATTCTTCAGCCAAATGACTTAGTATTTTGTTCTCACTATTTTCTTTGAAAATGATAACCAAGGCTCAAGAATCCCTTGTTACGGACATTAACCCATTCAGTACCAGGAACGTCCTTTTCATCATATTCTGGCAATTATATGACGATGTTATTCAGCTTAGGAAGAACCTCTAGCAATAATATGGCTTCAAACTGTCTGAACCAACCCTTTTAACTACCACAGATCCTTCTTAAGCTGCATAATATCGTCTAAATATAGCTAGAATATAATAAAACACACGTTGCTGGTACAGTACTCAAAGGGTTAAATTAACCTGCATGGTGCATGGGATAACTTGGTGTATTTGAGACATTAGAGCTTCTTTAGTGTTATCCAGCTAATTTAATATCTTGTATAGTTTGTTTGCTTTAGAGTTGTTGTGTGGTGCTTGTTTGTACAGTACTGTACTGTGTTGTTTATTTATTTTGTATTGTTGTTTAAATATCATGGCATGTTTATCTTAAGCTGGTGTCACACAAGCGCTTTTTTCATCAATTTTTACGAGCGATTGTAATCATCATTATCAACATTAACAATCTGACACCCTGCTTCCAGAGGAAGCGCCCCAAAAGTCTGGCAGAAACTGCCTCCAGGCTCCTAGACATGCCTCCACTGACCCACTCCACAGTAACATTTCCACTAAGTGGATTATGACCCTTAGCACTGAAGGAGCAGACCCAGAGCAGTCCCTCACCCGGATGGCAGTTCCACCACTGTTTTGCTATTATATTTATCCCAGTGGGGCCCTGGCTGGAAGCATACCAAGCACAGGAATGTTCTGAAGATAGGAACCAGTGGTCCACTGCTCCAGAAGCTGATTGCACCACTAAAGTGGTGGGCGGTGGGGTCGCCGCATCCCGTACGCCAGAGAGAGAAAGGCCGACTTGTGCCAGTGGGCTGTGAGAGTAAGACACTAGAGAACCATGGGGCATACCATTATGGCCCCATTGCCTTCACCACTCTAAGGAAAAAAGTTATAAATAAGAATGATGAAAAAGGTAAAGTTAGAACCGGCTATGGGAAGTAGAGGACACCAACCCTCACTCTGACAGATCCAGCCCACCATATTGATTATAGTCTGGCAGCTTTAAAATCTCAGTTATATCAGATATCAGCCACATTATATAATCTATTTTCAGTCTAGTTTCCGATTCCAATGAGAACAATGCTCAAAAGATTACTAGAAAATACTTGCTCATCGAAAATTGTCGGGAAAAGCGCTCGTGTGACACCAGCATTATTTTGTAGCGGAACCTTGTACAGGGAGAATTAGGTCAACCTCTTTACTGTAGCCCGTCATGTTGCACACCACACGTTGCATCAATAAATTCTACAGGAAAGACAACTGAAACACCGGCAAATCGACAGCATGCAATATGCCGATTTTTCAAAGTCAATTCTCCCCATACAAGTCTCTGTCTAACCTGTAGAACCTTGCATTGTGAACCAAGCAACCCGATCTTGCAACCGACTCAAACGATCTTGCAACTGACAACGTTTATCTAGATTCTAGACTGAATTGCTCTTAGTTGCATTTACATCACTCACACATTCATTTATTTAATTTTCAGAGATTTCTAAAAATTATATTCTGTATTTGAATCAAAGAACTGAATATTATTGTATGATTCACGATTATTATTTATATGTATTCTTATGTACAGTAGATCAAGAGAATTAGAAGGGTTTTCATTTATAATTAAATATAATTTTTTTTTTTTTTAGCAAGGTTTTACAGTACAGAGCAGTACTTTTTTACGTTTACCATACATGTATTTTGAGTTGAACACCAAATCCATTACTTTTTACTTTTACCATACATGTATTTTGAGTTGAACACCAAATCCATTACTTTTTCATTATTTCTGTACGTGTATTTTGAGTTTTATCTTGAAATTTATCTGGAGTTTATATGTAGCTAAAAGTGACAGCCTTCCCATTCTATCCACTACCACTACACCAAATCCAACTTTTTTATTATTTCTGTTTATATATTTTGAGTTGAATTTGATCTTGAGTTTAAATGTTATCTTGAGTATACATTTTATCTTGAGTTATATGTACCATAGCTAATAGTGACTGCCATCCCATTTTATCAACAACCACCACCACAAAACCAAATCCATTACTTTTTCAATATTTCTGTACATTTATTTTGAGTTTTATCAATAGTTTATATATAGGTATAAAGTGACTGCCTTCACATTCTATCCACTACCACCAACAACACAAAGACGTATTTATCGTACACCATTATTCTTCCTCTTAGGGTTCCTTCCACATCCTCCACTTCAGTTATCTCTTGTTATAACACTGTCTTCTTATATTTTTCACGTTACAAAATCACAGTATAGCGCCATTTTGAGTTAATAAAAAACCCTCACATTACAGGGTATTTCACAGAAAGTGTTACAATTTTAAATGGGTGTTATTTTGTTTGTATATATCCTACACCAGTCTTGTATGGAACTCAGCTGTCTGGTTAATCTGCTCTACTTAACTTAACTTACACCAATCTTATTTTTTGTATTTGTTGATAGCATGTTGCCATTAACACCTTATTGGCGGCCTAGGCGGTCTATTTGACCGTACCGCACAGCGGGTTTTTTTTTTTTACCCTAAATAGGGTTGTTTACGTGATCATTTTCATGACTAAATAAGACCCAGAGTGTAAAACAAGTATCTATCCCTGAAAGGGCGTAAACAGAGCTTTCCAATGACACCCGAACCATCCTTGTACGACCACTGGTTCTCTTGCAACGATCGTGCAACACGAGTGCAAAAACCCTGAAATAAGGTAATTTCCTTACATAATTCCCTGTGTAGCGAGTGAGAAAGGGGGGAGGAAAGTAGAATACAGTTCAGTATGTCCACCGCGGTGGTGGGGAGCGGTCATAAGGTTGCTACGCTCGTCCCACTGCTCGGCTCTCTCTCTCAGCAACATTACGTGCTGAAAATGGCGTCGACAGATGTCGTGCACCGCCACATAGTCCAAATTTATTTCACTCGACATTTGTCGTGCACCGCCAGTTAAGGGTTAAAAACCATCAAAGTACAGGTCATATTCTATTATAATACTGGTACAGTATACGGTCTTGATAGCGTAATGCATAAGTGTGAGGAATTTTGGTGTGAGTATCCTAGGTTCGAGTCCTTGGATTGCCACATGTATTTGTTGATTTCATTAACCCTCTCACGTTCTTGACGCAATTTTGAGCCTATTAGGGATACTTTAAAGCCTTTGTTACCATCAGGGGTATTTAGAAACCTTTAGTTTAGTTACTTCAACCTCTGCAGTTGTCTTTGAGTTAGCTGTGGGCAGAAAACTAATTTTGGAGAGGTAATTATAAGAGTGAGAGAACTCTATGTATTATTGCTAATCTGGCAACCTCTGCGTCATAAAAACGTGAAAGGGTTAATTGAGTTTAGAAGTGAAGTTTGTTGATGGAAAAAATATAATAAATAATACTGTCAGAATAGTATTTGACTGGTACTGTTATACTGAACAGTTTGACAGTGTTATAGCAAGAGTGTACACTATAGCGCTATAATAACTTGTTCTTCTATACTACTTCTCATCTGTTTAGTTTTAATTTATCTCTGTTAACCCTTTCACGTTTTTATGACGCAGAGGTTGCCAGATTAGTAATAATAAATAGAGTTCGCTCACTTTTATAATTACAGTAAACTTCCGTTAATCCGAAGGGCAGCGGACCGGCCCTCGTTCGGATTAGTGGATTTTTCGGATTATCGGACTTTACCCCTATGAACCTGTGTATGACGAAAACATTGAGACATTAGGCCACCCAAATGACACAATGGTGCACACACACATATCATATGTTCATGAAATCACTTCAAAAGTTTACCATTGTCATTGTAGCCTATTACCTACTTCAAAACATTCAGATTAATGGTCAAAGGAATCTGCTGATATAAACGTTTTCTTCTTCTTCCGTCTACTAGCGAGTTTGTCTTGCTCTTGAAGATCAGATGTGGTTCGGGAAGTAATGCCTTAACAACGGCACTTCCCTGAGAGGTTCTTGTAATTTTCCTTTTGTGATTTTCCTTTTGTGACGTGCTCTGTTATATTATATTGTATTGAAAGCACCCTTGTCTTGTTGTCTTGAAAGCACCCTTGGGACGCTCCGATCACTGAACTATAAATAGTAGCGTATCGGAACGTCCAAAGGTGCGTTTTCAAGCTCAAGACTAATACGTCCAAAGGTGCGTTTTCAAGCTCAAGACTGAATGCGCTTGCAGAAAATGCGGTGCAAGCCAGTAGCGCATCGGAGCGTCCCAAGGATGCGTTCAAGAGCAAAACAAACTCTCTAGCAGACGATGTGGAAGAAGAAGAAGAAGAAGGTGTTTACGTTTATATCAGTAGCTTCCTTTGACCATTAATCTGAATGTTTTGAAGTAGGTAATAGGCTACAATGACAATGGTAAACTTTTAAAGTGAATTCATGAACATATGATATGTGTGTGCTCCATTATGTGTCATTTGAGTGGCCTAATGCCTCAAAAAGGGGACTTTGGGACTTCTTGAAATTCGGACCATCGGGTGAATTCGGATTTGGCCTCAAATTGAAAAATTCGGACTATTGGGAGATTCGAATCATCGGTCGTCGGATTAACGGACTTTTACTGTACCTCTCCAAAATTAGTTTTCTGCCCACAGCTAACTCAAAGACAACTGCAGAGGTTGAAGTAACTAAACTAAAGGTTTCTAAATACCCCTGATGGTAACAAAGGCTTTAAAGTATCCCTAATAGGATCAAAATTGCGTCAAAAACGTGAGAGGGCTAATCTTTTGTAGCGTTTCCATTTACTATCATTTATTATTTGCTAACTACCGGTATGTCTGTCTTTTTTTCTGTCTGTTTATTGTGTCTTTTCTGTCTGTTTAGTGTGTGGCTTACTGTTTATTGTGTGACTTGTGACTGTTTATTCGTGACCTCTTGTTCCCTTTTCATCTGTTACCTGTCAGTTTTTTCCATTCTGTTCGTCAGTAGTTGATATGTGCCAACTAACTGCTAATTCTTCTTTTTAGCTATTAATGAATGAGTCTTGAATGAATGAAAGTCTTGCCTCCTAAAAGGGATGGCTATGGCAGAATTAGCCAGTTCTATACATGCTGGGAACCACCCTAAAGCCGGTATCACACAAGCTCTTTTTCACTCAACATTTATCCTCAACACTGGTCTGACAGCTTATGAGGTCAACATGTAATATAATACGGCTACTTAAGTTCATCTATCATCAGTCTAGTTTCCGATGCCAGTGCCAAATATTCCAGAAATGTTGCCAGAAAAATGTTGATCATTGAATGTTCCCTATGAAAGCTCTTGTGTGATACCAGCTTAATTGCCCCAAGGCAACCCCTCAGGACAAGAGCAGCCATTCCAGGGACTAGATTTGGTGATCTGGTGTCCCGCAGCTAATATAAGGCTGAAATGAACCAAATACAGGTCTCCCTCACCATCCGATGCCCTAATTGTAATGTAAAACTTGCAAAATAAACAAACCAAAACTGGGACGACACAAGATAAATGCAAAAGAACTTATCAAAATGGCTATGTGGAAACAACGCTTAATAAAATAATTATAATAAAATAATAATTTATATTATTATAGATTTTTTGGTGTTTGGGTTTTGACTGGTCCCAGAATGCATCCCCAATTTACCACATTAATTTTAGGGTTCGCTATACAATTTTTCTATTTAAGATCGGGTTTTCAGGAACGTAACCCAATCGTAAATTGAGGGAGACTTGTAGGTGGCCCAAACTTACATCATCCCTACTTTAATCGCCTCTTACAACACGCAGTAGACATGTATGGCATATTCTTATAGTTCCTCTACCACATGGGTAGAGGAATCTCCCCTTGGGATATTATTATAACTTTACTTTTTCTGTTGCATTTTTTAAACGTCTTGAGATGGTTCGGCCATGTGGAACGTTTGGGAAACGTGAGAATAACTAAGAGAGTGTATGAGAGTGAGGTGAAGGACGGAGAAGGAGAGGTAAAACGAGAGAAAGAGGTGGAAGGATGGAGTTAAGAAGTATATGCGTGAAAGCGGTGCTGGATGGGAGGAGGGGCATCGACTGACTGGGGACAGGTGCTTGGGGACGATTCATTCATGGCCACCCCTTCGGGGATCATGGCGCCTGGCAATAGATAGATGGATAGATAGTAATTTTCCGTTTAATTTTTTAAACATCTTTATTTTCACCTGACTCCTAACCTAACCAGACTTACTTTTAGTTCTAATATGATATTGTTCCTCTTGAGCACTCTCTGTCAGTTGGATAAATGCATGCAGCTGAACCTATTAAAGTTTCTGTTTTTTTTTATATCTATGTACAGTCAGTCAAATGTATATCGCTACCATTTTTGTTAATTATTGTAGTACTCCAGTCTAATCTGTAGACATCGATATTTAGTAGAATGGGTGCTAGGAATCCTCCTCCCCTTGTAAAATGTTCCCACTCAACGAGATAGAGAAACGGGCGAGGAAACACGACAGTGGTCCCTGACCCTAAGAATTGGAACTTTAAATGTTATATCTGTTCAGGCTCTGTCTCAAATTGGACCCCCACCCTCAGCAATGGAGTATGTGCCTGAGTATATACATACATACATACATACATACTCCAGTCTAATAACTTGTCTCATTATTAAGTGTAAATCATATTAGTGTTTACATCGGCAAGGCTTATAATTTGGCTTCAATCAAAAGCTAGGGGGTTGATATATGTATTTGTATCATCGTTCTTAACACCAATAACACCCCAAATTTATATATTTGACTGACTGTACTTATTAAATAAATGTTAGCTGTCTACATCTTCTGCATGGCTTCTCCTTGTCTGCATGTTATATGTATACAAACCCTCTACCACATTAATTCATACTTCACATTACACACATTTCACATTGTACTCTTTTTTTTCACCTACAGTACATACTAATTCTTGGACCCAATACTTAAACATCATAACAAATATTCACAATTTTACACTGCAAATGTTTACAATAGAAATTCGCACATTGTCTTTTAAATCCACTCCAACAAATATGGCAGGTTTTCTTGCTTCTGTGTCACAAAAGATTGAATTCCATCTTACTTCTATACAACACAAAAATTGACGTGCCATATCAATTACACACACAATTCTGTTACACTTATGCATGACATTTCACTCATACACAACATACACACACACACACCCGCACACACACAAACACATACACATACACATACACACATACACATACACATACACACATACACACTTACCCACACACACACACACACACACCCTTGCATGCTACATACCACCAAGGGGTTCTCTGGGGGGTAAGGCAACCAGTCACTTGAGTCAGGTTCGGGGGCGGGCCCCTCCACCTACCATACTGACTATGCCCCTCCCATTCCCTCCCCACCTGGCCACCCACCTAGCAGGGCCACGGGAGCCAAGAGCGGTCCTGGGGTGCGTGTGGGGCGGTGGGGTTCGCTGCGGGGGCCGAGGGCAGGCGGGGGCGGTGGCGGGGGGACACTAGGGACCCTCCGCCGCCACCCCCCAGCCGGTCCCACCCAAACCACCACCTCCACCGGCCTTCGTTGCAGCATGAGCGCCGGGCCTCGACTCTCCGTGGACTCCTCCGACGCTGGCTCCGAAGCAGTACAATCATTTCATAAAGCGGCACTCTATGTATTTGGAGAGAAGACACAGATAAAGGTACGATGCTGTAGAACAAACATTATTCTGCTTGATCTATCTATGTATCTTTGTATATACTTTGGCACATACCCTTATTTTGTATTTATATTTTGTTGTTGCTTGATATCTTTTTCAATTCATATCAACACATGCAATATGAATTACTTTAATGATATTGCCACAGTTTTGTAATACAGTATCATCTATAATCTTCATCCTGTTTGTATTAATAATTTTGTATTCATCGCAGGGCATAAAAAATGACGCGTACCACAAGACAGAGTTCATCCCGGTGGACATAACTGAAGTGCGACAGATCAAGTCCTCCTTCAAAAAGCTGATGAGAGCCTGTGTCCCGTCTTCCACCACGGCTGATCAGGAACAGTCATTCTTTAGGTACCCCCAAGATGTAGTCAGATGTATAGGTAGCTCCAACGAACTTGACAATAATCTTGACCTCTTAACTTCTTATAACTCTAAATGAATGAAAGCAATCGGGCTGACGTTTTTACATACATACATACATACGGGTTTAAAGACCGCAACCGTCCACAGTGAATGTGGCTTCCATGGTACAATCACAGTACTGCACACAGTGCACAGCAAGCATAGCACGGTGGTTACAGTCTTTACTGCAGCACAGTACAACAAAGTCTTACCACAACAACGCCCAATCATGTTATCACAGTGGCTGATGTTGGTATAGCACTAACAGTGTCTCAGCAAAACTCAACAAAGTCCACCTGAAGCACTTGCACCTGGCGAAAATCGCACCATACCAGCCTTAACCGTGCTACAATAAGGCAGTAACAAGAAATCACCGTAATTACTACAGAGGCTAACTGCACCACCGAAGTGGCTGTCGGTAGGGTCGCTGCATCCCTACGCCAGAGAGAAAGGCCGACTTGTGCCAGTGGGCTGTGAGAGTAAGACAATAGGGAACCTTGGGGCACACCATTATGGCCTCACTGCCTTTACCACTCTCAGGAAGAAAGATATAAATAAGAATGATGAGAAAGGTAAAGTCAGAACTAGCTATGGGAAGTAGAGGACACCAACCCTCACTCTGATAGATCCAGCCCACCACATCCACATTTGGGAATAGGACACCAGGAAATAGGTGTGGATATTTTCAGCCAGTTTGCTCTAGGCCCTTTAGAGTTACAGAGAGGGCAGGGATCAAGATTATATTCAAGTTCGTTGGCGATAGATTTACAACATTGATTTTATATTCAAAGAGAGTTGGGCACTGTATCCACTCGACCATCCGCTCATGGTCGAGTGGATATGGTGCCTAACTCTTCCAAAAATACCTGGAGTGAGTGGGTTAGAATCCTGGTCAGGATACCTTTCTCCCACCCTGTCTGACATTAACCATTTCATTACGGGACTCGTTCAGGAACGTCATGGCAATTTACTGCAATTTACAGCCCCTTAAAGTCTGTGGAGACGAGTGTGAGTGAGAGGGAACGCGGCAGGCCCCCATCCGCTCTCCAGCACGGTGGCTGGTGCACTGAGACTCTCACCTATTATCTTGTGAGATATATGCAGCGCTGCCAAAGGCAAATGTAGTGCAACTTTGCTAATAATTAGCGAATATTTGCTGATGTCTGTGCCAGCGCTGCGGGTGAACCCTGCAGCGCTACGAAGCTCGTTCTGCTGTAATTTTGAAGCTATTTTCTTCTAGGTATATGCTGAATACAATTAATTCCATTCAGACACTTGCTTAAGCATACAGGAGTGCTTGAATGGCGCCCTAATATAGCGGAAATAAGCCTGCATCGTAAGTGTTAACTCTACTATTTGTTGTTGTGTTATAGAGCGATAGAGAGCAGTGAGTGGCTGGTACAGTTGGAGACAATGTTACAAGTAGCAGGGGCAGTGGTGGACCTTATAGACCTACTGGGAGCCTCCGTCATGCTGCTCCTCGAGGATGGATGGGACTTCACTGCTCAGGTCAGTATCTCACTACCATATTATATTAGTCATGATAATGATAATCATTTTACTTATTTAAAAGAGCGTTCATTCTGCATACAAATTCGCAAGCACTCGAACAAAATAAAATCAATAAAATCTCACTTCTTTATACAGTAGTCCCTCGTTATCGACGGCTTTTTTATAGACGGATTTGATTATAGACTGATTGCTTTATCATAGACGGATTCGACTATGGACTGACTTTTAGACTGATTATACTCTAATATGTACTAATATATGTGCAATATACTCTAATATGTAAGGTTATGTGTAAAGGAAACACTTAAAAGTACATAGGATAGAGACCAGTGACCACGGATACTGTACGTGTATGTACGGTAATGCGGTATCGACGGTTTTTGCTATCGACGGCAGTCTTAAGAACGTAACCCCCGTCGATAACGAGGGACTACTGTACAGTACAGTATATTATAGTAATGATCAGGATTTGTTTTATGCCCCTCTAATCCGAAAGTCCATGGTCGAAAAAGTGGAGTTTTACCATACTGTACTATAATTTTTATTATAAATTCTTCTATGTTTTTTAAAGTTATATAATATCGTTTGGCTAAATCTTCAATAAGTTATTTCCACATAGTGATGTACAGTATATAAGTTTGTTTTTTGTTATAATATTGTGCAGTTTCTGGTTTTGCGTTTGTTTTGCAAGTTTTACATTTTGAAATCTGTCTACTCTCTCAGGTGACCAGCATCGCCCAGCTGTGCTTGGACCCGTACTACCGCACCTTGGAGGGGTTCCGGGTGCTGGTGGAGAAGGAATGGCTGGCGTTCGGTCACCGCTTCACCCATCGCTCCGGCTTGCTCCAGGGTTCACAGGCCAGCGGATTCGCACCCATCTTCCTACAGTTCCTTGATGCCGTACACCAGGTGGGTACCGTCGGCCAAATATGTTGTGCTGTCATTACATATTATTTATTTTTTACTGTGTTCGTATAAGTTTTGGTTTGTTTATTTTGCAAATTTTACATTATAATTGCTCGCTGTGTGCTGTATTAATATCTGTCAGATGTTGAATAGGGTGTGTAAAGAGAGGAACATGTTTGTAAATCCACTCATTCAACTTTCTTCTCCCCCACCGCCAGATCCAGCACCAGTTCCCGCTATCGTTTGAGTTTAACGAGTACTACCTGCGTTTCCTGGCCTACCACTCTGTCTCCGCCCGCTTCCGCACCTTCCTGTGTGACTCGGAGCTGGAACGGGCGGAGTTTGGCATCATGACGGAAGAGGATAAACGCGGCTCTCTCTCACGCCACCATAAGGGACTCGAGGCTTCACAGGACGATGACATATATCCGGGAGGTTAGTCAGCCTGCAATTATCATATCATTATACCTTTAACTTTCTTGATGGTGTAATGGTTAGAGTGTTTAAGATCTGTATCTGGTAACCCAGGTTCAAATCCCGGGAGGATCACATGCTTTGATTAATTTAATTTGTAGGTTATTGGTGTAAAGAACGATGTTAAAAATAATGCACAGTATATACTCGGGCACGTACCCCATAGCTGGGGATGGCCGATTCAAGACAGAGGGTCCGAAACCACTTTCGCATTCCCTCGCCCCTTTCTCTGTCTCGACTAGTAGGTGAATTTACAAGGGGAGGAGGATTCCTAGCCCCCTGCCCCCAGAAAGAAAAGTATGGCAGTAAAGGAGACAGACAGAAGCGACTAACATAGAGTAGAGGATGCCAGCCCTCACCCAATATAATGCCAGGAAATACAGTAATTATTGTCCTTCTTCCTTGTACAGGTAGTCGCGTGGGTGCGGCGGGGTCGTCGGGTCACCTGGGCCAGTCGGTGTTTGACTACATAGAGAAGCTCAGTGCCCGCTCCTCCGTCTTCCACAACTTCCTCTACACGCCAGACCGATCTTCTGACTCCACGGTGGGTGCAGTTTTTATGTAACCTTTCATTATTTGCCATAATTGTACTCTCTGTACACATGTATTCATTAGTTTCATTCATTTCATTAATTAGGTTTATTTGGAAGCCACAGTCTGTAGCACGGTTGTTGTTGTTGTTGTTGTTGTTGTTGTTGTTGTTGTTGTTGTTGTTGTTCTCCAAGCTGCCTGGCCGAACAGCCCGAAGGCCCCGAGCAAGGCCTAGACCATAACCGAGCGCCCCCACAGAACCCTCCCTGCCGACCACAATAAAGCCTGGGTGACCAAAGCCACTCCATGGCGGGGAGCTGAGGAGGGTGCGGAAACGCCCGGGAAACCAAAGCCCCACCCAGGGCCATGTGCCCCTCAGCAATTATGAAGAGAAAGTTGAGGGGCAAAGGAAAAATGTGACGCTTTGGCTTCCAATCTTGGTAGATTGGGAGGTCAATCCACGAAAGAGACGCCGTCACTTGAGATCTAGCACGGTTGTTAGAGCACTCGCCTACAAACTGTGAGGTTGATGGTTGGAGTCTCGGGCCAGCCAATATGTTATTGGCAGACACCAGTGCTGTGGTGGACGGTGCTGTCTAGCAATCTGTGGCAACTATTCACAGATCACCTACATCAAGAAACCAAAATCCTCAAAGTCAAAGACCATCTGGACATGAGAGGCACTCAATTCCTGGCAGCAGCCTCCACGAACCAAGACCACCCACTAAACTACATGGCAACACACCCACAGACACCAAGAAATATCAAAACAACACCCAGCACACGGTATCACACACAATTATTGTCCTCTCTCCCTCCCTGCCCACCCCGAACTAACTTCCAGAAGCACATCCATACTCATATCTCTCACCGATCCATCCACTCACTCACAGACAACACACAGCTGCATGCACGACCTCCCGAAATCCATCCTTCCGAATCCTCCCTTCCTCGCGAGGACAGAGTCCACCTGGCCAGGCTGAGATGCGGACACCATCCAGCTCTCCTGAGCTATCAGAAGAGACTGGATGACTCCGTTGTCGACGCCTGCCCGGGATGTAACACAGCACCCCATACCATTAAACACATCATAGAAGACTGCATTTCACACAACCACTTACGCCAACAACACAATCTACACTCAATGAGAGCTCTGTGGGAAAGCCTGATCGTGGCTATGGCCTTTCTCAGGGACTCGGGGCTGTTCGGCCAGGCAGCTTAGGGAACAACAACAACAACAACTATTCACTGAAGTACCTGATCAACAGGGCACCCACCCTAGCCCAGCTATTGAGCAGGGAGTGTATGGTGGTAAAAACTGCATCATTGGTGGGTTGGTGATAATATGAAAGTAAGGATCTTCATAGTTTTTATTTAGTCTTTCTTTATTTGCCTTAGTTGTACTCCCTGTCAAAGTAAAAATGTTCATACAGTATTTAATTTTATTTACATATTTGTCTTAGTTCTATTTGTTGGTATTGGTTCAGGTGTTGCGGCCGGTGCAGGAGGTGAGCGCCCTGCAGCTGTGGGGGTACCTGCTGGGGGAGGAGCTGCGTCACGGCCCCTCTTATGACCCAGAGGTACGCACCCTAGACCGCCAACAGGAGGAAGAGGCCGAGGCTGCCGACGGGACCACACCCACTTCACAGCGCAAGATTGTCATGAGTGGGTCAGTACGGTGGCGCTAATAAGTCATGTCTCAGCTGTCATGTACGACTTGTTCTGTGCTGTCGGTAGCGCTAATAAGTCATGCCTCAGCTGTCATTACGTTGGGCTTGCTATGTGCTATATTAATGTCTGATTTTGAATAGGGTGGGTAAGTGTAGGATCATGTTTGTATTTCTCACTTGAAATGAATCAATCAAGTTTTAGATATTGCTGATACCCACTATTGATCAAAATATACTGGGTGCCGAGACATCACTTATTTGGCCGACTGTCCATAGAATATTATTACTGTTTGTTCAGATACGACTGCATGTGGGGTGTGCAGCTGGACGCCTTCTCCGCCCAGCTGGAGGAGCTGCGTCACCTGGAGCTAGAGCTGGGCCACCTGCCTCAGAAGTGGACCGTACATTGGGACAAGCTGGAACTACCACCACCTGAACAACTCACAGTAGGTTAACCCGTGAACTGCTAGAATATGTGCAATATATAAGGCCAAGTTGAGGGAGGGAGGGGGTGTGGAGTATGTGGTATGGAAAGATGCCACTACTTTCTATGTGTCGCCCATATTTTAGACATTTCCCGGCACTGGCATGGTTTTTGAAGGGTTATTTTCACACTTGTTTAAATACCATGGCCACCAATTTCTACCATAGTGCGGGGTGTCAAACTGGAGGAATTTTGTTTGAAGACTTGATTAAGATATGAAAATAATAAAAAATAATATGAACTAGCATAGTTTTGGCTAATTTATTACTTCCAAAGGGCTGACCATGTTTTGTTACCACTACTTGACAAAAATTATAGTTTTTTTATCGTTAATTTTATTACTACTGCTGGATATTTTATTACCACTATATGACAAAAATGACAGTTTATTGTTAAGATGTCAATTTCCACTAATATGTTTAATGTTATTTGTTTATTTTGCAAGTTTTACATTATAAATGATACGGTGTTTATTTTTCCCCAGCGGCAGGTATCAATGACGACGGCCCTAGTGCGTCACCACGGGCGCAGCGTCCACAAGCGCAGCACCATCGAGATCTTGGTGCGGGGCAAAGCCAGCGGGGGCACGGGTGGCAGTGGCGGGGGCGGTGGTGGGGGAGATACACCCCAAGGATGTTACTCACACCCCCACCGCTTTGAGAAATATAACAACACAACACCCTCCTATTGTGACCACTGTACATCACTACTATGGGGCCCTCTCAAGGTTAGTATTAGTATTATTATTTCTATCTATCTATATATTACTGGACGCCTTACTCCTCTTTACGAGTGTGGCCATACACAAAATGCCCCCAAGCAGACCTAACTCCTTTGAGAAGGACAACCCGTGCCAGTTTACTGAAGGACTTACAGGATTGACCACTCAACTTTGAGTCCGTCTGACTCTGAGACCTTCTATGTATATTTTTAGCACTACAGGTATTTTTATACAGTGATGTGCGGCTAGTCCATCCACTAACCTGCTTCACCCTTAAGTGAGCAGTACGGATTTGTATAAGGTTTACTCCCCTAGACAGGTTGCCGACCAAGGCTGACGAGTCCCATCAACCCGGATTTGTATAAGGTTGTCTCTCCTAGATGGGTTGCCGACCAAGGCTAACGAGTCCCATCCACCCTATTTAAAAAAAAAAAAATGGGGATCGGGCCTGAGTATATAGATAGATAGTTTGTAGGCTCCTGACCTGATTTGTCTCTTCGGTCGCTGATGCGGCCGAGTGGACTCTTATTCCCCTCAGTAGTGCGTTTTTTTGCATCTCGCTGTGATTTTTTTTCTACCTTGGTCCTGATCTCTCATTCTTTGCCCTTGATCACTTCTTGGTTGGTGCTGCAGTGTTGCAGTTCTTGCCTCATCCTTCAGCACTGGCCTATAAGAGGTCTACTGTGGAGCTAATGTGGTCCGGCTGAACTGGTGAAATGGCGAGAAATATCTGCGTGTCTTCACCTTCCTAGATTTGTTCACCTCCCCCCATTCCCTATCTATCTTGACTTGATTAGTTGTCCATCTTGATCTTATCCTTCGGGCCAGCCCTATGAGAGTTCTTTTGGGGAACTCAGTGGTCTGGTTAAACTATTTTATATATAATAAAAAAGATAATAATTTGATTTTGACTATAAACCATGTCTTCTCGATTCTCCTTCTAGACTGGCTTTTTATATTTTTATTTTGTCTATAAACCATGTCTTCTATTTCCCCCTTCTAGACTGGCCTTCGGTGCGTGGACTGCGGGTACAACTGCCACGAGAAATGCATAGAGTCCGTGCCCAAGAACTGCACACGGTTCAAGTCTGCCGTGCGTGAGTCGGGCATCAGTATACAGACCAACATCAAACCTAGCAGCCTGGACACCACCTCCGTCGGATCAGGTCGGTACTAATGCTTTAGTTTATTAGTTCGCTAGCGCTGTTGGTAAACGTGTTAATATTTACCGCCCATTTGGTCTAGTCCTTTTTTATTTATAGAGGTTAGGGTTCACGATTCCTGACTTACCTATTTATAGAGGTTAGGGTTCACGATTCCTGACTTACCTATTTGGAACATAGTTTAGCCCTTTTCTTATCTCCAAAATAACTCTTCTCCTCTTTCCTCCTAGGTGTGGCATCCCTACAAACCACCTCCCACCAATACTACGAGCAGTTCTCCTCCAACGTGGCCGAGAACCGGACCCACGAGGGGTACCTGTGGAAGCGAGGGTCCCTGCTCAAGAACTGGAAGCAGCGGTGGTTTGTGCTGGACATTGTCAAGCACCAATTGCGCTACTATGACACCAACGAGGACTCCCACTTCAAAGGCATTATCGGTAAGACACTTCACCCTTTCAGTACGATGACTCCTTTATTAATTTAATTGTGGCTCTGAACCTTTAACTGTCTTGATGGTGTAATGGTTAGAGTATGTAAGTTCTGTATGTGGTAACCCAGGTTCGAATCCCGGTAGGATCACATGCTTTCATTAATTTAATTTGAGGGTGTATGTTGTTGGGAGTGAAATTAATTAACTAAGATTATTTCTGTAATATTTTTGTTATCAACAGAATTGTCTGATGTTGTGGGAGTGCTGCCTTCCACCCCAACCCAAGGAGCGCCCAAGAAGGTTGACGAGAGAGCCTTCTTTGATGTAAGTGCCACATATTATTGTTCTATCATATATTATGTATGTATGTATGTATATATGTATGTTAATTAAAATGTAAAACTTGCAAACTAAACAAACCAAAACTGGGACGACACAAGATAAAGACAAAAGAACTTATCAAAATCACTATGTGGAAACAACGCTTTAGCATAATATAATTTAAAAATAAAAGAACACAATCCACCACATAGGGTGTACATTACTACATGAGCAAGTTAATCTGTTTCCCAAGCAAACTAATCACACATATAACAACGCACTATCGTCACGTCCAAGGAATTAATCAAGTACGGTAATGATTTATGACTCCCTGTAGAGGAGTAGCGCAGTTGGTAGAGCACTCGTCTGTTAACTGTGGGGTTGAGGGTTGGAGTCTTGGGTCAGCCAGTGTGTGTTATTGGCAGATGCCAGTGCTGTTGGTGCTGTTGGTGCTTACAGGTACCTACCCGATAGCACTATCGTTAGTGAGCGCTGTACTGTATTTTATATATTATTTTGTAATAGTATAGATATCTTATCAATATTTGTATTTTGTACTATTTTAATGTCTTGTCATGTTGCAAATTTGATTTTAAATAATATTTTGACATTTAACATATAGTTTCTTTATTCATGCAGAGTTTAGTAAAATTTGCCAGAACGTCCCGGACTTCCCAAACTTGACTACTTCCTTTAACGTGACGATAGTGCGTTGTTATATGTGCGATTAGTTTGCTTGGGAAACAGATTAACTTGCTCATGTAGTAATGTACACCCTATGTGGTGGATTGTGTTCTTTTATTTAATAATTTTCATTTTAGTAAACGTTGTTTCCACATAGCGATTTTGATAATTTAATTTGACTTTATATTGTCCTTGTCCCAATTTTGGTTTGTTTAGTTTGCAAGTTTTACATTTTAATCTGTGGCAACTGTTCACTGAAGTTTATTCAAGTACATTGGAGGTTGTAACTGATGATTAATGTTAAGAACGGGGTGTTACTTACATCAGGGCACCCACCCTCGCCTAGCTATTGAGCAGGGAGTGCACGGTGGTGTAAACCGTATCATCCGCGTGAATTGTGTTTATATAATATTTCATAATGTTTCAATGCGTTATTTCCACATAGTTATTTTGATATATTGTGCCGTTCCTGTGGTTTGTTTGTTTGACAAGCTTTACATTTTAATAAGTAACACAGAGTAACCCCTTCTCTTTACTGGTCTCCACAGCTCTCCACCAAAAGACGCATGTACATCTTCTGTGCGTCGGACGGTCCAGCGGCACAGGAATGGATAGAGAAGATCCAGTCGTGTCTTCAGTAGAGCGGACAGCGGCCAGACAACTACGCTCTGTTCACATTAACGTGGCAGTAAATTCGTACCTTGTAAGTATGATCGTGAAGGAATAGGAGGAGTTGGCAATTGTGTGTAGAACGTCTAATAAGTCATGTCTCGGCAGCAATTCTGCCTTGATCGAAAATTGTTATCAGCAATATCTAAACATGATTTCTTCATTTCAAGTGAGATATACAAACATGTTCCTACTCTTACCCACCCTACTCGACATCTGACAGACATTAATACAGCACAGAGCGAGTCAAACGTAACTACAGCCGAGACATGACTTATTAGCGCTACTGTACTGTATATTAAAGAATCACTACCAATTTTTTTACCGTGAAAGATAAATTCTATATAACACTATGATAGGTTTAGTAATAAGTAGTAGGACAACAAATATGATGGAAAATGCAGATGTGCAGAGCGAAATTTTTAGCTCCACCTACAGCTTTAAATAAAAATAATAAATTGTGAATATCATAATTACAGCACGACATTCAGACATTCTTACATATTATTAAAATTAAAATGTTAACTAAACAAACCAAAACTGGGACAAAGACAATATAAAGTCAAATTAAGTTAGACAGAAAAGCTCTAAGGTCTAACGAAGACATTTAAATCTCAGTCCTTTTGCAGAAACAAATGAGCAGTTGGTGATTTAATTGAAAACGACTTGGTAATATTTTATTATTGAAGCAACAAGTGTGTAGTTCTATCCAGGCCACGTACACAGACATTATCTACGTGTGCGTCCCTAGGTGTCATGTGCGTGTGTATATGTGTGTGTGTGTACAGAGGGTGGCGTTCAATAGATACGCGCACAGACCATAGATTTACAGTACTTGCAATTTGGCATGGATTTAGCTAGCTGGTCTGTTCGCTGATGGCTGCGTTCCAGTATTTTAACATTGAGTGTATATTATTATTATTATTATTATTATTATTATTATTATTATTATTATCTCTCTCTCTATCCGCAACATCGGTTATATTTGATTCTAGCTATAATTAGATGATTGTGTGCAGCTTAGGAAGGGTCTGTGGTAGTTAAAAGGGTTGTTCTTGTTGTCGTTCCCTAGGCTGCCTGGCCGAACAGCCCCGAGTCCCTAAGGAAGGCCATGGCCACGATCGGGCTTTCGATTGAGATAGTTGGAAGCCTTATAATAGCTAGCGATCCTTCCTAAGCTGAGTAAAATTGATTAGTAGTAGCCAGAATAAACTAAATAAGATGTTGACGGTACCGAAGGGTTTATTTGATCATTATTATATTTGTTTTATTTTAAATTATTAGATTATTCAATTTGTATATTATTAATTACTTGTTTGTTAATTATGTGTTTATCCGTATTAGGTTATCCAATTTGTTTTTTATTGATACTTATTAACCCATACCATACCGTAGGATACAGTAATAAAAGCCCCTGCAGTCCCAAGCACTGTGGCAAAAATGGCAGGAGAGACCACCTTTTCACCTCAAGAGATGGAGCAAGACTGGCCCAGTCACCCTTCAGCGGGTCTTATATAAGCTGAGAAGTGTTGCCAGACTGGTAGCAGTGCTTAAACAGTCGTGTTACCAACTACAGGGTTGTACAGGCAGTTACAAGGAAAGTACATTACTGACAAATATACTCGGGCCTGGGACTGGGGAGTTACTTATCTACTGATGAATATACTTGGGCCTGGTACTGTAAGGGTTAATAGCGTTTATCCTTATTAGTTTATTCAATTTGTTTATTATTGATGTTTTTCGGCGTTGCTAGTTGATGATGAGATTGTCGGGTTAATTCATCGCTGTATATAACTTTCACCATACACTCCTTTTATTCATTGATATCTTGTGTTTTCACTCTTTAGTAAATCGTATTAACCCCTTCTGTACCGACGACGTCTTTTTAACTATATTCTAGACAATTTTGTGCAGTTTAAGAAGGATCTGTGGTAGTCAAAATAGTTGAGTGAGGTATACCCAAGCCTGTTCATTGCTGGAGACCCTTGTTAAACTGAATGAAATCATCTAATAATAGCCAAAATATACAGTAGTTAAAAGGGTTGGTTGAGATAGTTTGAAGCCCTATTATTGCTAGAGGTCCTTCCTATGCTGTATGAAATCGTCTTATCAGTTGCCGGAATATAATGAAATAGACGTCACTGTTACTGTAGGGGTTAAATCTAATCAGGCCATGCTTGAAACCTAATACTGAAGCTATCTATCGTGCTAGTTTTTCACAGGCTTGTTTGTAAATCACTGTAATCTTTGAAAAGTTATATTTTTTACTGTGTGTGTGCAGTACATTTTTTTTTCTATCTGAGCTTAAGGTGTTTAGGGGACCAAAGCATGAAATTCAGCACGAGTATTCTGCTAAAGCTTTATTTCTTCAGCTTAATATTGCTATGTCTTCCTATATATGTATTTCCAAGCTCACCAAATCACTGTGGGGGGTGCCACCTTTTCCGGGTTTCCAGTTATATAAATGTGTACAGGAATTCCTCGCTTAACCCTTTGGCTGCGGGATCCTTTCAGGAACGTTCTGGCAATTTAAAGCAATTTACTGGCTCTTAAAGCCTCTTAACCCCTTTAGCACCATTTCAACTTTTTATCTTTTATTCTGGCTAAAATAAGACAATTGTATGCAGTTTAAGAAGCACCTATGCTATTCTAAGGGTTTATTGAGATCTTATTTACCCCTTTGAGTTGTAGAGGTAGATTATTAGTTAAAGAAAAGCGTCTAATGGTAACCAGAATATGATGAAAATCACGTCATGGTGCGGAAGGGGTTAAAGCTTGTGGAGACGAGTGAGCGGGAGCGCGGCAGTCCCCCTCTGCTCTTCAGCATGGCGGCTGTTTCACCGAGGGCCATATCTCGCGAGACCTATGCAGCGCTGCCAAAGGCAAATGTAGCACGACATTGCTCATTGGGAAGTGGGGAATTACTGTACACTTAATTTATGTGGATATTTTTGAAGAATCCATGTTTTTTAGCTTGATAGGAAAATTTATATAGAAAATTATGTCGGAGGTAGCAAAACCAAACCCAAACACCTATAAAACCTATAATAATATCGTCAATCGGGGCATCGGATAGTGAGGAAGACCTGTATGCGCAATCCTGAGAATACTCCGATTTTTCCCAAAGATTGTCAGAGAACTTTGGAAGCAGACTGAAAAGTATCGAGTCTTTTTCATTTTTCTTTTAGGAAATGTGCATTAAGCCTCAGAATGTGGGAGGGAATAAGGGGTGTGCAATTGATTACTTGCGAGTTTCAGGCTATGAGGAAGTTGGAACTATAAACATTTAACAGAATTGCACTAATAATCTAGGTCTTGTTATAAGGTTCATAGAGAGGGTTGAGGACTGGCAGAACTTTAATAACGGCTGTACGTTGAGTTTTGTTTTGCGTGTTTTAGTAGATAAGCGTGTACATAGACTACAGTAGATCTGGACTTGACACAAAAATGGTAACCAAAATCAGAAAACGAACCCCCAAGGTCGAACCTCGAAAATGTGATATTTTCGGAGTTTCAAGATTCGAACTTGGGGGTTCGTTCTCTGATTTAGGGTCCCTTACTGCAAAGTTCCATTTTCGTGTCAAGTCCAGATCTACTGTAGTCTATGGCGTGTATTCGTAGTCATCTTTCTTGCCATACAATGCACTACTCGAGAGCAATACTAGTGATGGATATATTAGGTTCCATTGACCCCTTCAGCACCATGACCCCTTTTTACCTGTGATTCTGGCTAACATTTGAAAATTTTATGCAGTATAAGAAGGACCTGTGTTATTGAGAGGGTATATTGAGAGGGTATATTGAGATTGTATTTACCCATTTGAGTATACACTATAGAAAATCGTCTAATGGTAACCCGAATATGATGAAAAATACGTCATGGCGGTGAAGGGGTTATTTCACCGATGACATTTCCAGTTTTGTTACTTCCCCATTGAGGTTTCCAGATTATTATTATGATTATTGAATATAAACACCATATGAGGAGGAGCACTTTATTGACAACGTTTCGCAGATAGCTTCTCGTCTTTTTGGTTTGAGTGTATGCCTCTGTTATGCATAGTGTCGTGAGTATGCAGGAAACAGCCTCATAAACCCTTCCTACAGGTCTCCCTCGATTTACGATTGGGTTACGTTCCTGAAAACCCGATATTAAATAGAAAAATCGCATAGCGAACCCTAAAATTAGTGGGGTAAATGGGGATGCGTTCTCGGACCAGCCAAAACCCAAACCCAAACGCCTAAAAACCTATAATAATATCGGAAATCGTGGCATTGGATAGTGAGGGAGACCTATACAAGTTATCAATAATCATCAATGTTCTATTTTTTCATACGTAGTGTAAGAGCTCGTGATTGTAAATGCGTAAAGGAGTTCTGTTCGATACTTTTTTCACATAGAGTAATGTCTCATAATTGTAAATGCGTAAATGAGTTCTGTTCAATACTTTTTTATGTAGATTACAAGCTTATAAAATTGTACATGAATTCTGTTTCATTCTTATATAGGGCTTAGCATCGTACTGTTGATAGAAGTTGATCTTTGCAGACTTTTTTTATATATATGTGAATGCTCATTAGATACCGTTTATACAGATTTGTTTCATTTTTTTGTACAAAGCAATCTCTTATAATAATCAGTAAAAATTATGTAGCGTGATGCAAATCTTTATCTACAAGGGAAAGAATATGTAGCCAACTCCTAGCCCCTTCAGCGCCATTTTACCTTTGATTCTGGTTATGATTCGATGATTTAATGCAGTTTAAATAAGAACCTATGTTACTAAGAGGGTTTATAATGTAAAACTTGCAAAATAAACAAACCTAAACTGGGACGATACAAGATAAATAAGATTAAAATTGTATTTACCCTTTAAAAGATTGCAGACTAATAATTAATAATAATCGTCTCGTTACTTATATAGCGCCCGTATCTTCTCCTTCGAGGATTCACAAGCGCTTGACCTTTAATCAACCAGAGACCATTACCCATCCCCCTTACTCAAGGGGAGACGGTAACTGCCGGCTATATTATAATGTAAAACTTTCAAAATAAACAAACCAAAACTTATACGAACACAGTAAAAAGACAAAACAACTAATCAAAATCGCTATGTGGAAACAACGCGTAAGTAAAATAATAAAATAATAATAAAATAATAAAATCAAACTTTTCAATCTGAGCGAGGATTGAACGCGAGACTGCAAGATGGGATGCAGAGACGCTATGAACTGAGCTAGCCGGACGGCTAATCTCAATTAATCCTTTTAGCTACCATACATCCTTCCTAAGCCTAATAAAATTGTCTGAATGCAGCTGAAATTAAAACCAAAAGCAGTCACCGATACTGAGAGGGTTAAGATAAGGCGTATGTTTTGTATTATAGCCGCCAAGTGTTTGAATATTTTTTACCCAATACTAGTTATTTTGAAATACTCGTAAGATTTAGGACCTCCTAGAGATCCTCAATGCTAGTCATGGTACAAGCTGAGTTTGATCATTCTTTATTGATTTGTTATGGAGAAAAAAATCTCCGTTTCTATTCTATATACTCGGCCCAATCCCCACCTTTATTATTGTTTTCATTTTTTTCCCCCTCTTTTAATTTTTGTTTTCTTTGTTTTCGAGGTGGCCGACTCAAGACAGAGCCAGAATAGGGACAACACAACAGAAAACAATGAACACACAAAAACACCCATACAGGAAATATATACACTTTAAAAAATAGACAGAATGAATATAAACACCGTATGAGGAGGACCACTTTATTGACAACGTTACGCAGATACTGTAGCTTCCTTGGCCTGCTGAAGCTATTAACCCTCGGAATCCGGGAGGCCTCACATGAGGCAAACAAAAATATTGGCAGGAATCCGGGAGGCAAAATGCGCGGCTAAAAATCGACGCTAAAATCATCATAACTCGGCAACCACGCGTCGTAGCGATGTCATCTCAACGGCAGTCTACAGACAACAAAACGTTCTACAATTTGCAAACAAAAATTGACTGCTCTAGGTGGTTTCTATCAGTAGCTAGTGAGTTATGAAGCTTGACTGTACGACAATGGCCCCGGACACAGCGAACGGGATCATATGAGGCCCCCCCGGATCATATGAGGCCCCCCCGGATCCGATGGGTTAAGGAGAAAGTGGCTATTTTGGGGGGGCTCTATTTATTAATATATTCATTTACTTTTTAGTTTCCTCCCTAGACCTCCATCAAACTAAAAAACAAAATATCCATTAAATTTTGTTCAAGATTAATTTGTACATTTTTCGGTCGATTCCTCCACAATTACAGGCTCGCTATTGCTTGCCAGGAAAATAAATTGACACCTAAAGGGCACGAAAGGTCTTAAAATTGACAAAGAAATGGACGAAAGGCCTTAAAATCGACAAACTAATGGGGCAAACTTCTTAAAATCTCAAAAACTAATGGGGATAAGCATGAGGAAGAAAGGGGGACCAGAAAAAAATGGCCCATTTCCCCTTAAGATGTAAAACTTGCAAAAGAAACAAGCAAAAAGAGGAATGACACAATATAAAGACCGAAGAGCTCATCATATACGGAACGTCAATAAAGTGCTTCTCCTCTCATGGCGTTTATATTAATTCATTCGTTTATCCCCGAGTATGGTTGAAGGTATCGGAGGAAAAAAATTCTCTATATATTAGTTTTATTATTGTACAGTCGACAGTCGGCCAAATAAGTGATGTCGCGGCACCAAGAATATTTCGATCAACAATTGGTATCAGCGCTACCTAAGCATTAATTCATCGTTTTGAGTGAGATATTCAAACACGTTCCTATCTGTACCCACCCTATTCAACATCTGACAGACTTCAATAGAGCACACAACGAGCCAAACGTAATGACAGCGGAGACACGACTTATTTGGCCAACCGTACATGCAAAGTTGAAATTATGGTATACTGTTCTTATTGGGTACTCCAAGGATGTCGTACCAAAACAGAGTTCCTTCATTTAGTGTTTATTAGTGTATATGGAAAGTTAAAATTATGGTTTACAGTTATTATAGTCTATTCGCTGTAAGTAGGCGAGAAACCATGACCTCTATCCTCTGTAACTCAACAAGGGCTAGAGCAAATTGGCTGTAAATTTCCTCATCTATTCATTGACTGTTTCTTCCCAAATGGTAGAAACATTAGCTCGATTACTCTAGTCGTTTTTTTGAGTTACAGAGGTTAGAGGTCATGATTTCTTGCCTACTTACAGCGAATAGACTATAGTACGTCTTAGCAAGGGAATTCATGACAAAAACAATGCATTATAATGTTAATTATGCTGTCTTCCTTCTCCTATTATTTCCAAGTGAACCCATTTTCTTTCAACACTTCACAGAAGACTTTTATCAGTCCAGTTAACTTAAAGGGGGATGGGTGTATTTATTTGATTATATACTGTATTTATCTTTTTATTTTTTTATTTTTTTGTTAGTACCTCCATTAAACTTAAATAAACATTCCCATGCTCCCCCTTCTAGATAAATTTGTAAATTTTTCCGTAGAAAAATATCTGGTCCGTGAACTTGGTTGCTGTGAAGATCTTTTCCAGAATATGTTTAAACCCTTTCGCGCATTGTGCGTCCTTACAAGAATAATTTAAACCTTTGTGACCATCAGAGGTGTTTAGAAACCTAAATTTAGTTTAATTACTTCAACCTCTGCAGTTTTCTTTGAGCGAGTTGTGGGCAGAAAACTAATATTGAATAGGTAATTATGAGATTAAGATAATTCTATTTCTGAATACTAAACGGCAACCCCCGGACCTGAAAGGGTTATCTATAGGCTACTGTCAACATTGTACCAGTGATTATTTTGTTTACTGACCATATATTGTCATTCTGTATATTGATGTTTTGGCTCCATATTATTTTTATACCTTGTGTAGCACTAAGAAAGGCAGCCTGTGCACCTTCTTACTATATTGCTTTTGGCTTCTTTTCTACTCGGATGTGTTGAAATACGTGTGCTGCAAAAAATGCTTGCAAATAATTTCCAGATCATATGCATAACCCACGATAACGGAGGGATGAGTGTATAATAATTTAATTATTTAATGTCACTCCCAACACCAAACCTCTCCCAATGAAATTAATGGAAACATGTGATCCTCCCGTGATTCGAACCTGGGACACCACATACAGATCCTAAACACTCTAACCATTACACCATCAAGACAGGTTAATAAATGGTTAATACAAAAATATATTTACACTGTATATATATGCCCATTGCTTGTTTTCTACTCAGATGTGTTGATATACGTGTGCGGATGATGCTTGCAAATAATTTCCAGATCATATTTAAAATGGTTCATCTATCTATCTATAATTTTATATCTATATATATTTTTTTTTTGGGGGGGGGGGGGCCGACTCGAGACAGAGCCCGAACAGGGACAACACAACACAACACAACAACAAAATGGTTAATAAAAAACTATTTATATATATGCCCCTTGTCTGATAGTACTAGTGGGTACTATCAGGGATGCGTTCTGGGACCAGCCAAAACCCAAACCCAAACAGCTATAATAATGTCATTAATCAGGGCATCGGATAGTGAGGGAGACCTGTATAGCGAACCCTAAAATTAAAATGTAAAACTTGCAAACTAAACAAACCAAAACTGGGACAAAGACAATATAAAGTCAAATTAACTTATCAAAATCGCTATGTGGAAACAACGCTTACTAAAATAAAATTTATGAAATAAAAGAACACAATCCACCACATAGGGTGTACATTACTACATGAGCAAGTTAATCTGGGTCCCAAGCAAACTAATTGCACACATAACTACGCACTATCGTCACGTTCAAGGAATTAGTCAATTTGAGAAGTCTATCGTAAATCGGGGCATCGGATAGTGAGGGAGACTTGCATGACAAAAATATATAAATAAAAGACTTACATTGGCATTTCTTGTGCTTAGCTGGTGTACATCCATATTACCTACTTTCCTAATCAAATGTGTACAATTCTATTACAGTTCATAGTCTTTGTAAATTCAGTTTTCTAATGGCATACTTTTTTTTTTTTTCCAATCATCTGGTTTGATATCCTTGCACCCCTTAATTCTTTTAGTGCCGTCGACATCCTTTTAACTTTATTCTGGCTATATTCAGACGATTGTGTGCAGTTTTAGAAGGATCTGCGGTAGTAAAATAAGTTAAGCGAGAGAGTTCGAAGCTTGTTAACTACTGGACGCCCTTCTTAAACTGAATAAAATCATCTAATAGTAGCCAGAATAAGGCTAAACGCACATCACCGGTACTGAAAGAATCAATTCCCATCCACAGTACCTCCTCAGACCACCAGATATAATTAGTAGGCTACCGGCGATGTCTTTTTAATTTTATTCCGACTTTATTTAGACAATTTTGTGCGGTTTAGGAAGGATGTGTGGTAGCAAAAAGGGTTAAGCGAGATAGATCGAAGCCTTTTAGTTGCTGGAGGCCCTTTTTAAATTAAATAACATCGTAATAATAGTAACCAGAATATAGTTACAAGGACGACACCGGTAATAAGAGGGTTAAAATCACTTGTAAATATTCATACTCATACTCAAGCTGTTCTTAACCCCTTCACCACCATGACGTAATGTTCATAATATTCTGGTTACAATTAGACAATTTTCTTAAGTTTATTATCTACCTATACGACTTATATGGGTAAATACAATCTCAATAAACCCTCTTAGTAACATAGGTCCTCCTTAAACTGCATACAATCATCTAATTGTAGCCAGAATCAAAGGTAAACAGACATCATGGTACTGAAGGGGTTAATACATTAGGCAGTCAGTTTTGTTTATTATATATTTTGTATTCCTTCAGCATTACTAGTTTCCTTTTTTATGTACTTTGCGGTCAGATTTCAATATACTGTATATTAGTATTTCTTCAGCATTATTCCTTTTCTTTTTATACATTTTGCCATCATTTTATATCAATTTGTATATCTTAGCATTTTACTTGTCTCCTTTTTATGAATTTTGCTGTCATTTTTGTTATCATACATTTGTATATCTTAGCATTACTCATTTCCTTTTTATAAGTTTTGCCGTCAGTTTTTGTCTTCATAAATTTGTATATCTTTATTATTACTCATTTAATTTTTATAAGTTATTTCTTTAGCATTACTTATTTCCTTTTTATAAGTTATTTCTTTAGCATTACTTATTTCCTTTTTACGAGTTTTACCGTCAGTTTTTCTTTATAAATTCATATATCTTTAGCTTTACTCAGTTCCTTTGTATGTGTTTATGCTGTACCTAAGAAAGACTGTTTTTATTTAGTAAAGCTGTATTCTATATATATATACTCTATACACTCGGGCACATACTCCATTTAACCCTCTCCGACATATGACGCGATTTTGAGCCTATTGGGGATACTTTAAAGCCTGTTACCATTAGGGGTATTTAGAAACCTTTAGTTTAGTTACTTCAACCTCTGCAGTTGTCTTTGAGTTAGCTGTGGGCAGAAAACTAATTTTGGAGAGGTAATTATAAGAGTGAGAGAACTCTATTTCTTATTGCTAATCTGGCAACCTCTGCGTCATAAATGCATGAAAGGGTTAATGGTAACCAGAACATTATGTAAATTACGTCATCGTGCTGAAGGGATTAAGTGGATTGTTTAAAGCTCAATTGATTATATTATTAGTTTATATAAAGCTCAATTGGATATTTTAACCCCTTCTGTATTGGCGACGTCTTTTTAGTTTTATTCTAGCTATATTTTGACGATTTTGTGCAGATTAAGAAGGATCTGTGGTAATGAAAAAGGTTTAAGCGAGATCTTTCGACGCCCTTTAATTGCTGAAGGCCCATTTTAAGCTTAAGAAATTTGTCTAATATAGTCGCCAGAATATAATGAAAAAAAAACCTCGCCGGTACAGAAGGGGTTAACTGGTGGTTTGGTGAAATACTATGTAACACACTTAACAAAGCCACTCCAACAGCTTCCTCTCTCTCCAACACCCCTTCTCCCGTCTCCACACACTTCAGAAAATAGGAAAAGTAGAAAGTAGCTACGAGGTTTTTGTAAAGGCTTATCCCTCAATACCTTCACCACAATAACACACATAACAAAGCCAGAACACCCCTTCCCCCCTCTCAATAACACACAACAAAGCCACTCCAACAGCTTCCTCTCTCTCCAACACTCCTTCTCCCCTCTCAACACTCTTCAGAAAATAGGAAAAGTAGAAAGTATCTACGAGGTTTTTGTAAAGGCTTATCCCTCAATACCTTCACCACAATAACACACATAACAAAGCCAGAACACCCCTTCCCCCCTCTCAATAACACACAACAAAGCCACTCCAACAGCTTCCTCTCTCTCCAACACCCCTTCTCCCCTCTCAACATTCTTGGGAAAGTAGATACGAGGTGCCGTAGTAAAGGCTTATCCCTCAATACCTTCACCTGACCAGTACTCTCGAGGATGGGAAGGAGGGAGGGTGATCAAGCCTCCTTTATCTTGCTAATGATGTGTAAGTGTGTATGTATTTGTATGCTCACTGATGTAAATAGAATGTTGATGTATATGCATTTATATTGTTACAAATAAAGATTAAAGTATAAAGAAAGCCGTTTCAATGACTAGCCTTGATCTTGATTCTTGATTTAAGGGTTGTGAGGGCAAGCCCTATTAACCCTAAAAGGTCTGTGCAGGTCTGTGATTGTGGACCGAGGAAGACCGGGATCGGACTATACGTGCCGATCTCGAATCCAAAAACTTGACAAGTGAAGCAGCCCTTAACAGGGTTGCCTGGAACGCCGCCATTAGGACAAGAGACTGAAACTGCACATGTGTGTGGAGCACTCAGTCTTAGGGGGACATGGGCCGGTTTTCTGGACCACTTTCTCCCTCATGTTTAGCCCCATTAGTTTTCAGATGTCAAGATATTTTCCCCATTAGTTAGTTGATTTTAAGACCTTTCGCCCCATTTCTACGTCAATATTTAGACCTTTCGTGCTACTTAGGTGTCAATTTTTTCCCTGGCGAACGATAGTGAGCCTGTAATGTTGGAAGAACCCGAAAATGTACAAATTAATCTACAAGGGGGATCTAATGGATGTTTTTTTAAATTTGATGGAGGTCTAGGAAGGAAACTAGACAAATAATTAATCAAGTTAAAGAGACGTCGCCGGTACAGTAGGTGATAAGGGGAGATGGTTGAATTTTCTGGCCCGCCATCTCCCTCATGATTACTGATTAGCCCCATTAGTGTTCAGATTTTAAGAAGTTTGGCACATTAGTTTGGTGATTTTAAAAATTTTCACCCCATTTCTTCATAAATATTATGACCTGGGGTTCGAAAAAACGAAGCATTTGTTTAGTGTAAAGTGCGCTTCTTTCAGATGCTTCGTATTCGACCCCCAGGTGTTTCGGATTCACACAATGGCTGGTTAGAGGAACAAACTTTTTTCGTTGATAGTACGTCCTTTGCAACTCAACAAGGGCTTTTTTTTTTTTTTTTTTTTTTTTTCTGTGATTGAGGGAGGCAAAAGGCATAACTGCCTATAGCAAGTGCCTCCCCCATAGTTCAAAGAGTGACAGGGCCAAAATCAAGGGACGTTCGAGCCAAAATGCCTGGACACACAGAGTTTGAAGCAATTTAAGTCATAGGAAGAGGGAAAGACTGATTCTGGGAGAGAGTTCCAGAGCTCAGCTGTTGAGTAGAAGAAAGTTTGAGAGTACCGTTTCACTCTTGGGTTGGAGAGTTGCACAGAGTAGGGGTGGGATTGAGTTGCAAGACGGGTACCACGTGCCCTACGTAAAGGAGGTGGTATGCACTGGGATAGCTCTGAGGAACACTGATTATTATAGTAGCGATAGAATAGCGAGAGAGATGCAACATTGCGGAGGAGAGAGAGAGATTGCAGAGAGTTGGTGAGTGGACGGGAGTTAATGATACGAAAGGCCTTCCTTTCAACTTTGTCTAGGAGAGCGGTGTGAGAGGAACCTCCCCACACATGTGAACAATACTCAATACAAGGGCGCACTATGCCCCTGTACAGAGCAAGAAGCTCTTTCCTTTGCCCCTCAAATTTCTCTTCATAATTGCTGAGGGGCACAGGGTCCTGGGTGGGGCTTTGGTTTCCCGGGCGTTTCCGCACCCTCCTCAGCTCCCCGCCATGGAGTGGTTTCGGTCACCCAGGCTTTATTGTGGTCGGCAAGGAGGGTTCTGTGGGGGCGCTCGGTTACGGCCTTGGCCTTGCTTGGGGCCTTGGGGCTGTTCGGCCAGGCAGCTTGGGGAAAAACAACAACAACAACAACAACAGAGCAAGAAGCTGTGCAGGGAAAAAGAACCCCCTAAGGCGGTTGAGCACACCCAGCTTCTGGGAGGCTGCCTTAGCAAGACTGGTAATATGGTCCTTCCAAATGAGAGCAGAAGAAAAAGAGACCCCAAGAATGTTGAGAGAAGATGAAGGGTTGATTTTTGTATTGTTGAAGAATAAGGGATAGTCCGCTGGGAGATCCTGACGGGTAGATAGATGGAGAAATTGGGTTTTGGAAGCATTAAAGTTAACAAGGTTTTCTCTGCCCCAATTGGAAATAGTATTTAGATCAGAATTTAAGAGTTCTATGGCTTCATTACGTTTGTCGTTGAGGGATTGCTGGCTGGGGCGTTCTGAAAAACTAATGGAGTAGTGTAAGGTTGAGTCGTCTGCGTATGAATGGATGGGAATGAAGGTACAGTTAAGGAGATCATTTATAAAAATTAGAAAGAGAATAGGAGATAGGACAGAGCCCTGAGGAACACCGGAGTTTATAGGGTGAGGAAGTGAACAATGGCCGTCCACAACCGTGGCTATGGAACGGCCGGAAAGGAAATTAGAGACAAAGGCACAGATGGAGGGTAGTTTAGAAATTAAAGATTTATGCCAGACTCTATCGAAGGCTTTCGATATGTCTAGTGCAATATAAATGGGCTAGAGCAAATGGGCTGTAAATTTCCACATGTATTCCTTGACTGACTCTTCCCAAATGGTAGACATATTAGCTCGATTACTCTAGTCGTTTTTGAGTCACAGAGGTTAGAGGTCATGATTTATTGCCTACTTACAGCGAATAGACTATAGCGTGTTTCACATGTTTCCACCCAGTCGGGGGACACCTCGATGACGTATACAGACTAATAATACACACAATAAAGCCACTCCAACAGCTTCTTCTCCCTCCAACATCCCTACCCCCCTCTCAACACTTCGAAAAGTAGATACGAGATGCCGTGTTAAAGGCTTATCCCTCAATTCCTAATTCACCTGACCTGAATCTAAAATATATAAACCGATTACATAATATAGAACACAATTGATTACCTATGTAGGCTATATTAAATATAAAACAGTGAGGTTTAAAAGAATATGAACTGTAAAGAGCTAAACAATTATACATACAGAAAACTACCGTTAACCCCTTCTGTACCGGGGACTTTTTTCTATTTCATTCTAGCTATGTTTAGAAGATTTTGTGCAGTTTAAGAAGGATCTGTGGTATGAAAAGGGTTAAGTGAGGTAGTTCGAAGCCTGTTAATTGCTGGAGGCCCTATTTAAGCTAAATAAAATCGTCCATTAATAGCCAGGATAACGTATAAAGGCGTCGCCGGTAGAGAAGGAGTTAAGCAAAGACTCTAAATTGAAAAAAATATATACAATAGAGTACGAAAAGAAATTAGAAGGATAGTTACTGAGTGAAAAGTGGTGTCGCAGTGGCCGTGTTCATTCTGACGAGGGATTCTGAGGATGATTTGGTCGTAGCGTGAATGGCATATGGTTAGTTTCTGGAAGTCTGTGGAAGAGAAGGGACTGGCGTTATCGAAAAGGGGCTCAAGTCCTGCCGCCATTCTGACTTACAGTGTGCTGGTTTAATAATCCATACAGTACCAGAAACGTCTTTTTCATCCTATTCTGGTAGCTACTAGACGATTTAATTAAGTTTAGCAAGGACCTCTAGCAATTATAAAGCATCAAACCATCTCACTTAGCCCTTCTTACAAGTTACTACCGTAGATCCTTACCAAGCTGTATAATATCGTTTAAATTTAGCTAGAATAAACAATAACACACGTCGCTGGTACTCAAAGGGTTAATATTCCAGAAGGGTTGATAGCCTCTGAAGTCCTATTTTAACTAACTAACTGTGGAAGAGAGAGAGGGTGATCAAACTGGTAAGAGTGATCGTGGGTAGCAGAGAATGAAGGCTTAGAAAGGAACCTGCCTGTTTGAATGGATTTACTTTGGTGCTTCAGGATTCGATGAAGCAACTAACGTGAGGTCGAACCCACGTAAGTACTAAATATCTTGGAACCCACATATCAACAACAACAACAACAACAACTGGTAAAATTCCTTAGTTTTCCTTCATATTTCATGTTTTTTTTATTTATGTCGGTAATAATTTCTAAAAGTAGCGTCCCTTTTAGGAAATAGGAAAAGTGGGGATTGGTCCTGAGTAAATAGATAGATAGATAGCGTCCCTTTTGCTAGATATTTCGTCCACTAACGGTGCAGCGAAGGGAAAGAATGCAACAACCGCCGCTGGCCTTGCATTATGACTTCTTTCCTCCCCTCAGTCATTGTGATGGTGTTTTTGCTGTCTGGGGGCGAGTGACTTGGCTATTACTGCCCCCCCCCCCCCTCCCCCTATCGCCCCCCTCTTCCCATCGCCCCCTCTTCCCATCGCCCCCCCCTCCCCCCATTGCCCCCCTCCTCCCCCCCCCCACCCCCTACGCGGCCACACCCCATCTAGATCATGAATTGGCAAAACTTAGTAAAATTTTCTTTCTTCTACTCAACATGTGAACTCGGGAACGCTCTCCCTCAATTAGTATTTCTTTCATCCTATGACTTAGATTGCTGTAAATTTTATGTGTTCAGGTATTTTGACCCCAACGTCACTTGAAATTGGCCCTCTGTCACTCTTTTGGCTTTCGGGGAGACACTCGTTACAAACAACCTACCTTTTGTCTCCTTCATATACATAAGAAAAAAAAGAAAAAAAGTACAATGTTAACTTTATCACTATACTCTATCCAACATCAGTAGGCCAAAAATCTTAACCACTATAACTCAAAAAACGACTAGAGTAATCAAGCTAATATTGCTACCGTTTGGGGAGAGTCAGCCAGGGAATAGGTGTGGAAATTTGCTGCCCATTTGTTCCAGCCCTTTTTGAGTTACAGAGGTTTGGAGTCAAGATTGTTGGCCTAATTATAATTAATAGATTTAAGTTGAGGACACGCATTTATACACCTTATTCTGGTTATCATTAGACGATTTTCTGCAACTTAGGAAGGATCTCTAGGACACAAAGGGGTTAACACGATTACAATAAACTCTCTAGCTCTCCCAAGTTCTTCCTAAGCTGAATAAAATCGTCTAAAGCCCCGTCTACACGGTCGAGCAGTGTCCGGTGGGCTGTGCCCCTTCACCGGGCAAAGTCTGTTAAACACGCTTGCGGTGTTGTCCACACGGCAGCCGGGCAGTGATTGGCCAGTCAAAGTCTGCCAGTGGTCAGCGTAGGAGCTCGGCAGGGCTGGGTCAGTGGGTCCGGTATGATCACCATGGTCCCCAACAACAATAATCACAGGACAGTTATATAACCTATATATCCAAGCAGATGCCAATAGGAGGGAGTGTATATTGGCAGAAGCTCGACTGGAGGCAACACCTCATGTTTGTTTCAAATGGATGCAGCTACACTTATTTGCAGTATACTGTACTAAAAGATTATCCAAGCATAGTTTGTCTCGCATTATTCCTGAAACTTGTCGAGCAATATACGAAGTACTCAATCAAGAGTGCTTGCAGGTGAGATTTATAGTGAGACGATCCAACCTAAGTTTACATAAAATTAATTAAATAATGCAATTGCGGATGGTATATTTGAAATTGTCTCGTCGTTGCGATTCCAACGGTATATACATATTTTAATTTTTACCAATTTTTAGGCTCAATAGGCCTATTTTAAAGTTAAAAAACTCCGTAGACAAGTTATCTATTTATGGATTTTGTTCAAATTTATACCACAAATACACTTTGACACGCTGAATCGAATGGCGCAAACAAGACCAGTTTTTGGACTTTAAAAATCCTCTGTAGCCAAAACTATACGTCCTAGGGAATTCTACCTAGTGCCATTCGATTTCTCTCGACCGACAGCTTCCATACATGGTCGTAGATTTAATTTTCGACAAGCCATTCTCCCATAATCGAAAATATTTGTTCAAAAATGCCTGGGTTTTATTTAGCCCATGAAATGTTTTGCACTTGGCGGGTGATTTTCGATTTTCGAGTATTTAAGGGTAGGCCATATCTGGATACGTCACGTCGTTGCAATTCCAACGGTATATGGATTTTTTAATTTTGACAATTTTTTTAGGCCCAATAGGCCTATTTTAAAGTTTAAAAAACCCATAAACGAGTTATCTATCTATGGATATTGTTTCAATTTATACCACAAATACACTTTGACACGCTGAATCGAATGGCGCAAACAGAATTGAAATCGGACAATTAGTTTAGGATTTCGTATTTGACTTGGCCTCCCTGAAGGGCCCAAATGACCAGTTTTTGGACATTAACAGTTCTCTGTAGCCCAAACTATAAGTCCTAGGGAATTCTACTTGGTGCCATTCGATTTTTCTCGACGAGCAGCTTCTATACATGGTCGTAGATTGAATTTTCAACCAGCCATTCGCCCAGAATCGAAAATTTTGTTTCCAAAATCCCTGCCCAGGAAATTTTTTGCACTTGGCGGGCGACTTTCGAATTTCGAGTTTTCATGGGTATATTTGGATTCGTCTCGTCATTACAATTCCAACGGTATATGATTTTTTAATTTTGACAATTTTGTAGGCCCAATAGGCCTATTTTAAAGTTTAAAAACCACTGTCCCCTACATGGTGGATGTCTAATTCAGAGAAGAAGCTGTTGGAGTGGCTTTGTTGTGTGTGTTATTAGTTAGAGAAGGATATATAATTAAAGCTCTCGAAGGAAAGTCTTCCTTCCACCCAAATTACCCACTTGTTATAATGGAGCAGCCACGTAAGTGATAATATGGCATGTTCAAATAGTATAGTTAGCCATACAATATTGACCACGGGCTAGTTTTCTTTCAATAATCTTTAATAAAGAAAACGATAGTTTTAAATGGGTAACTATTATATTTTATTATAAATCGAGATAGAGTATCAGTACTTTCGGTTGTTATCTATGTATGGATATTGTTCAAATTTATACCACAAATACACTTTGACACGCTGAATTGAATGGCGCAAACAGAATTGAAATCGGATCATTAGTTTAGGATTTATAATTTGACTCGGCCAAATGACCAGTGTTTAGACTTTAAAAGTCCTCTGTAGCCCAAACTATACAATAAGAACATTTGCTAATTATATTTATGTAATTATATATGCAGTATATTATATCTGCATTAAGGGGGGGTGTGCGTATATATTTGCTTATCTATTTATCATATTTTTTGTCTTTTTTGGTTTCCTCCCTAGACCTTCGTCACGCTTAAATATAATATCCCCAAGATCCTCCTTCGATATAATTATATGTATATATTTTCGGATAGAAAATGTCCCGGCAGAAGGCCGATTCCTTCTAAATTACAGACTCGCTATCGCTCAATAGGGAAAAAATCTACACATAAATGGCACGAGAGGTTTTAATATTAACAAAGGGGGAGTAGTCACTTTTTCTGTACCCCCTTCTCCCTTATGTTTAGTATTTTAATTTTGAGATCTTAAGACATTAGTTCCGTTAGTTTGTCGATTTTGAGACCTTTCACCCCATTTCTTTGTCAATATAAAGACCTTTCGTGCCATTTAGGTGTCGATTTTTTCCTGGCGAGCGATAGAGTGCCTGTAATTATAGAAGCAATCGGCCTTCGGCCAAGACATTTTTCTTTCGAACAATTTATAAATTTATCTTGAAAGGGGGTCTAGGGAGTGTTTTTCTTTTAACCACTTCCGTACCGGCGACGTCTTTCTTCGATTGTGTACAGTATATAAAGGGCCTCCAGCAATCCACAGGCTTCGAACTATCTCGCTTAACCCTTTTTACTACCTCAGATCCTTCTTAAACTGCACAAAATCGTCTAAATATTGCTAGAAGAAGATTCCAAAGACGTCGCCGGTACAGAAGGGGTTAAGCGAGGAAACTATACAGGCATAATATAATATAACAACCTCTACCACCCCTTAACCATTCTTACCACCTCATATATAACAACCTCTACCACCCCTTAACCATTCTTACCACCTCATATATAACAACCTCTACCACCCCTTAACCATTCTTACCACCTCATATATAACAACCTCTATCACCCATAACCATTCTTACCACCTCATATATAACAACCTCTACCACCCCTTAACCATTCTTACCACCTCATATATAACAACCTCTACCACCCCTTAACCATTCTTACCACCTCATATATAACAACCTCTATCACCCATAACCATTCTTACCACCTCATATATAACAACCTCTACCACCCTTAACCATTCTTACCACCTCATATATAACAACCTCTACCACCCTTAACCATTCTTACCACCTCATATATAACAACCTCTACCACCCCTTAACCATTCTTACCACCTCATATATAACAACCTCTACCACCCCTTAACCATTCTTACCACCTCATATCCTTCTTAAGGGCAGATTTCCACTTGAGGGATTTTGTTGTTTACCCCTTTATCTCTCATGTTGAGCCCCATTGCTTTTGATATTTTAAGACGTTCGCCCCATTAGTTTGGCAATTTTAAGAACTTTCGCCCCATTTATGTAAATTTTAAGACTTTTCATGCCATTTAGGTGTCAATTTTTTCCTGGCGAGCGATAGCGAGCCTGTAATTTAAGAGGAACCGGCCTTCGGCCGGCAATTTTCTACCGAAAAATGTACAAATTTATCTTGAAAGGGGATCTAGGGAGTGTAATCGTAAACTTGATGGAAATATAGGGAACAAACTAAAAACCTCCCCTTAAACTCCACAAGATCCTCTAAGTATAGCCAGAATAAAATATGAAAAACGTTGCCGGTATAGAAGGGGTTAACAGGCTTCGAACTATCTTAATTAACCCTTTTAGTGCCACAGATCCTTCCTAGGCTGCACAATATCCTTTAACCCTTTGTGGGGCAGAGTGTTTTTGGAGATAGTGCAAATTCGCGCGCTCATAGGTCCAAATTTACTTGATCCCTCGCATGATCAAATTTGGTCACTTGCCGTATAAAGGGTTAGTTAAAAAAAGACTAGCATAAAATTAAAAAGACATCGCTGGTACAGAAGGGGTTAATTCTGGCTATCATTAGACGATTTTATTCACTTAGGAAGGACCTGTGGGGATTTAACCCTTTCAGCACGATGGCTTAATTAGTTCATCATGTTCTGGTTACCATGAGACTATTTAGTTTAGCATATAATCTACTCTTAGGATTCAAAGGGGTAAGTGCGATCTCAATAAACCCTCTGGATAACACAAGGCCTTTATAAACTGCATACAATCGTCAAATTTAGCCAGAATCTCTCTCTCTCTCTATCCACCTTTCACACATCTTACCCTTCGGCACTCATGGAATTGGCTAAAACTACCTTAGGGTCTCCTCACACACACACACACACACTTTCACGACAGCTCAATCAGCAAATTTAGATGCAATCAGTGTGTATTTCTATATATTCTGTCCATTTCAATATGTAAATAAATATATATACTGTAAGTAGTAGTTAAAATGCCATTTCCGTTTTTACATCCGTAGATTTTATTGAAAATATACCGACCCTGCCATTTTCGTTTTTACATCCGTAGACTTTATTGAAAAAGCCCCTGCCAGAAAAAAACTCTGCCATTTCCGTTTTTACATCCGTAGACTTTATTGAAAAAGCCCCTGCCAGAAAAAAAACTCTGCCATTTCCGTTTTTACATCCGTAGACTTTATTGAAAAAGCCCCTGCCAGAAAAGAAAAAAAACCTGCCATTTTGTTTTTTTACTTTTGTAGACTTTATTGGCTTGGTATCTTTAAATCTGAACTCTAAAAATAGGAATACGGTGAACAAATATAATTATAGTATATAGAAGCGGATTGGTACTGCCACACGTTTATTAGGTCAGGTACGTCCCCTTGCCACACCTGGTATTCTACTGTTGATGTTGTTGTTTTTTGTTGTTCTCCGGCATCTCTATTTTTACCCTTCTCCGTAGTAAGCGATATTACACCATGTTGGAGACAATTGTATTGTTTATTGGTGTATACATTAAGGCTCGTATCAACAGATTACAAAATATGGTCCTGAAAACAAAATTAATAAAAATATAAGAATGGCAACACGCTTGGAAACAACACGATGAGAGAGAGAGAGAGAGAGAGAGAGAGAGAGAGAGAGAGAGAGAGAGAGAGAGAGAGAGAGAGAGAGAGAGAGAGAGAGAGAGAGAGATAATGCAAATCCTATACACAGGCGATCTATATGGGGCTGACTTGGTATCTTTAAATCTGAACTCTAAGAATAGGAATACGGTGGAAACAATATGATGAAAGAGAGAATTTCTTGGACGATTGGCTCGATTAGTAGTTAGGTTAGGTTAGGTTAGTATGTGTGGGTGAGTTTGTTTGTGTGTGTAATTCACTCACTTGTTCGTCAAGGGGAATCCACGCAATGCGAGCTAAGCTCATTATTATCGCGCCTCCTTAACTGGGAATGTATTGCGTGAAATGTATGTTAAGTATTTATGTATCGTTGGAATGGCTGTGGATGTGTGTGTAGTCTGTATTTTAGCCAATTGGCGACATCTGGAAACGAAGGCTTAGGGTTAATCTGTACGGTACCATTCTCATTACGGTACCAGTCTCACCCGAAGGCTTAGGTTGACCAGTAGCTTAGGTTGACCAGTACGATAGCCATCTCGCCTTGTAACCGATCACCAACCCCAGATGGGACGTCACAACTTCGTCCACTTATACCAGGTTCCTATTTATACTGCTAGGTGAACAGAGGCTACACCGTTAGGAGACTTACCCAAATGTCTCTTCCCCGCCCGGGTCTCGAACCCGGGACCTTCTGGTTGTGAGCCAGACGCGCTGTGTGTGTGTGTGTGTGTGCGTGTGTGCGTGTGTGCGTGTGTGTGTGTGTGTGTGTGTGTGTGTGTATGTGTGTGTGTGCGTGTTTGTGCAGCTACCTTTTACCTATATTATTCGGAGAAGGAAAGGATTTTTTTATCTTGCCGCTTAATCACGAATGAGATCCAGAGGACGAGAACCGAGTGTGTGTGTGTGGGTGAGTTTGTTTGTGTGTATGTGTGTGTGTGTGTGTTACCAACGGACCGTTTTCTTTACTCAAAAAGGGCTAGAGCAAATGTGTGTGTGTGTGTGTGTGTTACCAACAGACCGTTTTCTTTACTCAAAAAGGGTTAGAGCAAATGGGTTGTACATTTCCACACCTATTTCCTGGGTGACTCTTCCCAATTGGAAAAAATAATATCTGGATTACTCTGTTCAAGAGTGTTGGCCTAGTTATTTAGAACAGGGTGTTAGGTTAGGCTAGGTTAGGTTAGGTTAGAGATATTAGGATTAGTAGTTAGGTTAGGTTAGGTTAGCTTAGCTTAGCTTAGCTTAGGTTAGGTGAGGTTAGGTTAGGTTAGGGTAGGCTAGGTTAGGTTAGGTTAGGTTAGGTTAGGATATTACACCATGTGGAGAAATTGGACGATTGGCTCAATTAGTAGTTAGGTTTATGAAAGTTAGCCAGTGACAGTATTTGCCTTTTATAATTCCCACGAGGACTGATTTATCAGTTGCCCTGCCCACTCAGGTAGGTCACCTTTTCCACCACTACCGGACAACCGTCGCCATTTGGACACTTCTCCACTCTGGAGCAGGTTCCCTCCGGTTAGGTTACCCCTAACTGGTACCCACCTTTTTGTTCATAAACTCTAATAGCGTAAAAAACATTATGTCATTGACATTAATCCATAAACTCTAAAGATGTAAAAAACAAATGGCAGAGGCATTTCACTAATAAAGTCTACGGATGTAAAAAAACGGAAATGGCATTTTTTCTGGCAGGGGCTTTCAATAAAGTCTACGGATGTAAAAACGAAAATGGCAGGGGGGTATTTTTTCAATAAAATCTACGGATGTAAAACGGAAATGGCATTTTAACTACTACTTATATATGTATAAATATATTACAATGTAATACTTGAAAAATATACAAACCAAAACAGGGACGACATTATATATATATATATATATATACTATAACCTTTGCACATTGTCTGGCCAAGGGTGGAGGGAGGAGGGAGTAGTGTGGAGGGTGGAGGGAGCAGGGAGTAGTGTGGAGGGTGGAGGGTGGAGGGTGGAGGAGTATACAACTGGCAACACAACAGCTGTTTTGTTTATATTAAGTTTTTCCCTTGGTTTGTATAAAGCGCTGTTGAGTCACTTGGGTAAACTCCAGTGCAGCAGCAGCTCACCTCGTTCTCAATACACCAAATTAAGGTCCACTCACATTATCACTTTTTGAGGCAGCTTTACCTCTGATTTATACTTTGTAATTTATACACAAATTTTGGAACCAGTCTCATAACAAAAGTATTGATCTACCGTACACGAAATTAGGGTCCGCTCACATTACCACTTTTTGAGGCCACTTTTTCCTCTGATTTACACTTTGTTCATTCTAGGTAAGCAAGAACAATGCTCCAAATTAAAGGGGTAGTAGTTATATTTTGGTTCATTTATCTATTTATTTTATATTAACCACGCTAGACCTGCATCAAGCTTAAGGGGGGATTTCCACTTGAGGGACTTTTTTCTTGACCCCTTTCTCCCTCATGTCTAGCCCCATTGCTTTTGAGATTTTAAGATGTTCGCCCCATTATTTTGACGATTTTAAGAACTTTCGACCCATTTCTGTCAATTTTAAGACCTTTCGTGCCGATTTTATCCTGGCGAGCGATAGCGAGCCTGTAATATAAGAGGAACCGGCTTTCAGCCGTGAAATTTTTCTACCGAAAAATTTACAAATTTATCTTGAAAGAGGGTCAAGGGGGTGAAATTTTAAGATTGCTGGAGGAGTAGAAAACAAACTAAAAACCTCCCCTTAAAAAACACCCCATAGACCCCCTTTAAGATAAGTTTGTAAATTTTTCGGTAGAAAAATGTCTCGGCCGAAGGCAGAATCCTCTTTGAATTACAGGCTCGCTATCGTTCGCCAGGATAACATCGTCACCTAAATGGCACGAAAGGTCTTTATATTGACAAAGATATGGGGCGAAAGGTCATACAATCGCGAAACTTACGGAGCGAACGTTTTAAATTATAGGTAGGCCAAACAATACACGAATTTAGGGTCCGCTCACATTATCACTTTTTTGAGGCAACTTTACTTATGAATTCTGGTTTATTCTTCGTTAATTAAAGGTAGGCCAGAATAATACACTATAAATACTTTTATTCTAAGTCTCAACCTCGCAGGACTGTGGGGGGGGGGGGGGGTCAGTAGCCATAAGGGGAGGTGGGTCGTCTTTCTGGTCTCCCTTCTTCCTCATGTTTATCCCCATTAGTTTTCAGATTTTAAGAAGGTTGTCCCATTATTTTGTCGATTTTAAAACCTTTCACCCCAGTTCTTTGTCAATATTAAGACTTCGTGTTATTTAGGTGTCTATTTTTTCCTGGCGAGCGATAGCTAGCCTCTAATTTAAGAGGAACCGGCCTTCTGCCGGGAAATGTTTCTAACGAAAAGTGTACACACTTATCTTGGAGGGTCATGGGGTGATGTTTTTTTAAGCTTGATGAAGGTCTAGTGAGGAAACTGAATTATATATATATAGACCTCGAGGAAAGAGACTGAAATGCAAGTTAATGTGAGTCCTAGCTCTTTGTATGGGAGTTTATAAGCTAAAAATATAAGCTAAATGTAACCCAACAATTTTGCCGTAATCTTGTGAGTTCGCTTTGCAACATCGTCCTTATTTTTTATTTTTTTTTATTTTTTTTCTATATTCCAACTTACTTCCTCTCGGGCATAGGCTGAGAGCCTTAACATTCACCGCTTTACAATGAACAGTGAAGCCCGTGAGGTCTTGTTCCAGTCTAGGGAGTGAGACATGTGAAGCACGTAGAGTACAACGAGCACCTGCCATCTTGCCTTCACATGAGGCACGGTGCTCACTCATGGCCCGAAACGACCCATCTCTGAAGCCACCTCGTTCCCGTGCTTCACTGTCTCACCCCCTACACTCGGACTCTCACACTTACACACACACAACGCCACCTGTTGAGCAGATAACTCACCAGGCATTGCACCCCTATAGCATATTTTGAATATGGGAATATTCATACAGTGCTATTTAATCAGGGAACAATGAGGGTATTTTATTGACGTTTCGGTGGGCTTGTGGTAATGCACTGATACTAGGTACAGCACAAATTCCATCCCAATAATATCTTCCCATTGATACATCGGGATTTGAACCCGGGACCTTTGGATTACCAGGCCAGTGGCAAGACCACTCCACCACACCTCCCCTAGGTTAGAGGGTTGAGAGGGTTATAGTGTATTCTTGGGAATTAGCTTTGCAAGTGTATATATTATGAGATCTATGTCATACTCGTCTGTCTGTCTCTCTCTCATGTTATTCTTGGTCTGGATTATGGGAACTTCCATATATATTTTATAATAAACTAGTTTATTCTACACTATGTCCGTTACTTAACCTGCCAGAAGAAAATAATAAGCTCTCACATTATACTGTAAGAGATACGCCACCTACTATTACATTTGTCCTAGTTAACCCTTTCAAGTTCCAAGACTCATTTCTTTTCTGTGTTCTGGTCATTATTATACCATTTTATTCAGATTAGGAAGGGTAAATGGAAGTCAGAGGGTTGATTGAGATAGTCTTTACCCTTATAATACCCACAGATCTGTATTAAGCGGCATAAAATCGTCTAATGACAGCCAAAATAAACTACTAAAACGCGTCGGAGCTTCAAGGGGTTAAGAACAGTATCACATTGGTGGTACGAATTATCAAACTTTAATTCTGGTTACACACACACACACACCCAGCTACCTGCCGGTGAGATTTCTGTCAAAAAACTTTCCGGGCTGTTGAGGCAAGGTGTGGATGAGCCACCTCTGGGTTCCACCTGGTTCCCTGCCCACATCCTACCCCTACTGGGCGTATGTAGGCGCTCTTGTGGCAGCCAGAGTCAAATCTGTTGACAACTTAGGATAAATTAGGTTAAGGAATTTGTATTTTCAGCCTCACGGGCTGCTTGCTCGAAATAAACCTACTATTATTATATATTACACACACACACGCACACGCACACGGACGCACACACACACACACTCTCCCTCTCTCTCAATCACACACTCACTCACACTTTCACACACCTTCGCACACACACACAAACACTCTCTCTCTCTCTCTCAATCACACACACTCACTCTCACACACTTTCACACTCACTCACTCTCATTCTCACACACTGTATTATCTCTCTCCCATAAGGCCAATGTATGGGGGTGAGTGAACAACCTTGAGACGGAACAGGAAAGTAAAAGGGTCGGAGGGAGGGGATGGGAGGGTGGGGAGAGAGACCGGAAGAGCCGCGTATTATATAAGGAGGTTGGGGTAGGGGGGGTGGAGGTATTTTTTAATCTTATTATATTATTTATATGTAGTATTTTTTAGTTGGCTTCCTAGTCCTCTATCAAGAACATAAGAAAATGGGAGTCTGCAGAAAGCCGATTGGCCTACACAAGGCAGATCCCTGGCACACCCAACCCTAATTATAAGGCTTAATTATAAGCCCGGCTTAAAAATACCATTAGGACTGACCTCACCGAAACGGTCAGAGGTCACAAAAACGAGGATCTGCAGAGCCCCACACCTGACAGATCCCCCTCACACCCACCCCATCTCGTCCATATGCCTATATAATTGTATCTTAAAGCTCCCTATCGTTCTTGATCCCACTAACGCACTTGGTAGCCTATTCCATCCATCTACAACTCTGTTACCAAACCAATATTTGCCTATATCTTTCTTGAAACGAAATTTATCCAATCAAGCTTTAACCCTTTGAGTACCAGCGACGTGTCATATTATACTCTCGTTATATTTAGAGGATATGTTGCAGGTTAGGAAGGCTCTGTGGTAGTTAGAACGGTTGGTTGAGATAGTTTGAAGTCTTATTATTGTTAGAGGTCCTTCTTAAGCTGAATAAAATCGTCCTGATAGTTGCCAGAATATGATGAAAAAGGACGTCCCCGGTACTGAAGGGGTTAAGGGGGATTGGTATGTTTTTTGGTCGATTATTTCATATATTAAATATTTATTTTTAGTTTCCTCCCTAGACATCCAACAAACTTATAAAAAACATGTATTAGATCATCCTTCTAGATTAATTTGTACATTTTTCGGTAGATAATGTCCCGGCCCGGTTCTTCCAAAATTACAGGCTCACTATCGTTCGCCAGGGAAGAAATCGACACCTAAACAGCACGAAAGTTTTTAATATTGACAAAGAAATGGGGCGAAAGGTCTTAAAATCGACAAACTAATTGGGCAAACGGCGTAAGATTGGAAAACTAATGGGGATAAACATGAGGGAGAAGGGGGTCTATAAATACTACCCGTCTCCCCTTAAAACAAAACAAAAACAACAACACAAAACTGCGAGAGAGAGAGAGAGAGAGAGAGAGAGAGAGAGAGAGACGAGAAGAGGAGAGGAGAGAGTGAGAGCGTGGGGGGGGTGTGGGAGAGAGGGAGAAAAAGAGAGAGAGAGAGAGACAGAGAGAGAGACAGAGACAGAGACAGAGATAGAGAGAGAGAGAGAGAGAAGGGAGGGCAATGAGCTGTCCATTTCCACACCTATTTCCTGGCCAAGTCTTCCTATTTTGGTAATACAAAATTAGTTTCTTTACTCTAGTCCTTTTTGAGTTACAGAAATTAGAGGTCACGA
>CM064565.1:2344299-2350176 GCA_032716605.1 Paralithodes platypus | reverse complement strand
TGAAAAAGGAGAATACACCAAAGACGGAATACAAATGAGTATGCCCTCAATACCTTCTTTGCATCAGTTTTTTACAACAGAAGACCTCAGTGATATCCCTACCCATCGCCGATTCAGATTGATAATTCAGATGTTCTAAGCAATATCACCGTTACAGAGAGAGAAGTATTGAATTGTTTAGATAAACTCAAGGTAACTAAAACGCCAGGACCTGATACAATCTCGCCTAGAGTTCTAAAGGAAGCTAAGAATGAGCTCTCCAAACCACTGACATTACTATTCAATAAATCCTTGCAGTCTGGAACTATGCCTGATCAGTGGAAGCTAGCCAACGTAACACCGATATTCAAAAAAGGCAGCAAATCCCTACCCAGTAACTATCGTCCATATAGCTTAACCTCAGTTGTCTGGAAAATGCTAGAAACGGTCATACTAGACAACTCGTAAATCACTTGGAGGAAAAGACATACTTAACGATACTCAACACGGCTTTCGTAAAAAACGTTCCTGTTTAACAACCTCTTAGACTTCTTCCACGATATCCTCAACCTCTACGATGAAGTAAAGCTGTAGATATTATATACCTTGATTTTCAAAAGGCCTTCGACAAAGTTCCCCACAAACGTTTACTGCTAAAACTAAAAGCGCATGGAATACAAGAAATGGAAATGGATAGAAAATTGGCTCAGCAACAGAAAGCAAAGGGTAGTCATAAACGGTAAGGCATCTAAATGGACCAATGTAAGTAGCGGGGTACCCCATGGATCGGTACTAGGACCAATTCTCTTTCTAATTTACATCAACGACATAGATGAGGGTCTCACCTGCCCAATCTCAAAATTTGCTGACGATACAAAAATTGCAAATAGCGTACTCTCAAAAGAACAAGTTGACGATATGCAACACAATCTAGATAAATTGTCATGTTGGGCCCAAATTTGGCAAATGAGTTTCAATGCGGATAAATGTAAAGTACTACTGTCGGATACCTAAATGAGAAAGCAAACTATTCGATGAATGGCACTCAGCTTAAGAATGTAAACAGAGAAACTGATCTGGGAGTAACAATATCGAGTAACCTAAAACCGAGTCAACAATATTCATAAGTTGTTAAGAAAGCAACAAAATAATTGGCTTTATAAGCAGGTCATTTGAGCATAAATCCAAAGAAGTTATCCTAACCCTTTACAATTCCTTAGTCCGCCCTCCTCTGGAATTGTGCGTTCAATCCTGGTGCCCTTATTACCAAAAAGATATAAACAAGCTAGAACGAGTTCAACGTAGAGTTACCAAAATGATACCTAGCCTAAAGAACAAACCATACGAAGAGCGTCTTAGAGAATTAAATCTATTTCCTTTAACCCAGCGCAGATTAAGAGGCGACTTAATTCAAGTGTTCAAAATCATCAAAGGCATCGACAATATGAACTGTAGTAAGTACTTCACTATCGACCAATCTAATTACACTCGGGGAAACGGTTGCAAAATTATTGGTAAATCTTTTAACTCGCACGAATCTAAGAATTTCTTCTTCAATCGAGTTGTCAACTTGTGGAATGGGCTTCCCCTAGACGTTATAGACTGCCGCACCGTTGATTCATTTAAATTCCGCCTAGACAAATATCTCGCATCAAACCCGCGACTGACTGCGTTTGTAAATGAATAACTTTATCCTCCCCTCAGTTACTAACCCATATGTCCCCTACTACCTTCCTAGTCCTGCCACGTTAGTGGCAGGGCAGTAGTTTCCTTTCCAATGGTCCCTTACCCACTCTAAACCACTGTTTGGACACTTGATCCTCAGTGTTTTGGAGGACAAGCAACCTAGAAGGGTCACTAGATCTGTTGTTGCTTGATTTCCTTTGTACTCCTTTGTACTCTCTCTCTCTCTCTCTCTCTCTCTCTCTCTCTCTCTCTCTCTCTCTCTCTCTCTTGTATGAACAGCCATTGTATATTTAATGGAAATAAAATAATCTGAATCTCTCTCTCTCTCTCTCTCTCTCTCTCTCTCGCTCTCGCTCTCTCCCTGTTTCCTCACCGACCTAACCTACTTACCTCCCTCCCTCGCTTTCCATTTAATCTCTCATTTTCCTATAACGGTAAAGCCAAAATAAATAGTTACCCTTAGTCGTAAATAATAATAGTAAATAGTTAGCCTTAAATCCTGATGAGAATATGCTAGAGTCATTAAAGGGAGATTTCCACTTGAGGGATTTTTTGTTTCTGGAATCCCTTCTCCCTCATGTTTAGTTCCATTGCTTTCGAGATTTTAAGACGTTCGCCCGATTAGTTTCGCGATTTTAAGGACTTTCGCCCCATTTATGTCAGTTTTAAGACCTTTCGTGCCATTTAGGTGTCGATTTTACCCTGGCGAGCGATAGCGAGACTGTAATTTAAGATGAACCGGCCTTCGGCCGCGAAATTTTTCTACCGAAAAAATGTACAAATTTATCTTAAAAGGGGGTCTAGGGGGTGTAATTTTAAGGTTGATTGAGGTCTAGGGAACATACTAAAAACCTCTCCTTAAACCCCTTCAGTACCGGTGCCATTCTTTTCATGTACAAATTTATCTTGAAGGAGGGTCTGGGGGGGGGGGGGGTATTAAGTTTGATGGTGGTCTAGGGAGGCAACTAATAATATATAAGATAGATAAATTAGCCAATAAATATGCCCATCCCTCCTTTAATGACCTGATGGGTCTATTTTGCTGGTAGATCTATTAACAATGCCAAGGTTCGATCCCCCCAGGTGCAGGTACGAGGAGTGTAGCACGTCTATTAGGTCACTTGTCATTCCTTACCACCCTCCCCCTCCTCAACCACCCTCCTCCACCCTCCTCCACCCTCCTCCACCCTCCTCCTCCTCCACATCCTCAATCCAGATATGCATGCCAAATTTGACCACATCGTACAAGGAGAAAGATTTTTATTTATCCATTTATGATATAATTTATTTTGTATTAATTTCACCACAACACTAAACACCTCCAATAAAAGCATATATGTGATCCACCAGGATTCGAACCCGGGTTATCACACACAGGGTTTTAGACACCTTAAGGGGAGATATCCACTTGAGGGACTTTTTTCTTGACCCCTTTCTCCCTCATGTCTAGCCCCGTTGCTTTTAAGATTTTAAGACGTTCGCCCCATTAGTTTGGCGATTATAAGAATTTACGCCCCATTTTGTCAATTTTAAGATCTTTCGTGCCATTTAGGTGTCGATTTTATCCTGGCGAGCGATAGCGAGCCTGTAATTTAAGAGTAATCGGCCTTCGGCCGGGACATTTTTCTACCGAAAAATGTACAAATTTATCTTGAAAGGGTGTCAAGGGGGTGATATTTTTAGATTGCTGGAGGAGTAGGAAACAAACTAAAAACCTCCCCTTAACCATATTATTTTAGTTTCCTCTCTAGACCTCCATCAAGTTTAAGATAACATCCCAAGATCCCCCTAGTAGATAAATTTGTACATTTGTACAAAAATGTCCCGGCCAAAGGCCGATGCCTCCCCAATTACAGGCTCGCTATCGCTCGTCTGGAAAAAATCGACACCTATATGGCACGAAAGGTCTAAATATTGACAACGAAATGGGGTGCAAGGTCTTAAAATCGCCTAACTATTGGGCCGAACGTCTTAAAATGTGAAAACTAAATAGTTCTAAACATGAGGGAGAAAGGGGGCCCGAATAATCTCCCGTCTCCGCTTAATCGAGATATGCATGCAAAATTTGACCTTACGGCCTTCTGTTGTCATCTGCCAAAGGGATGTATGTCGAAAAGGCCACACTCCAAGGTGGCCACAACGCAAACAACCACATGATCCTAAACAGCTTCCTTGTGTATCTATTAATTTATGTATATTTTCCATTCAAGTTTGTTTTTATCGAGGTTAAATCATATTTATTCACCAACCCACCAATTAACTTTCAAATAAACCTAATTAACAAAACCAATGAAACTAATGAATACATGCGGTACTCCAAGGACTCGAACCTAGGACACTCAAATGTCAGATATTTATTACATTAATCTTATAGACAATGACGGACTAATGCAAAGGTCCAACAAATAGAAATACACGAAGAAGAAGAATTTACCTTTTTTCTAGATGTAGGATGGAGACAAAGGGCAGGCTGGTGTGGAACGAGTGTCTGAGACCCCCAAAGCCAAAAAAAGTGACCGAGCCAAATTCAAGGGACGTGGTCAAAATGCCTGGATACAAGTTTAAAGCAGTCATAGGATGAAGGAAAGATTGATTGAGGTAGAGTTTCAGAGTTCACTAGTTGAGAAGAAGAAAGACTGAGAACATTTGCTAAATCTTGGATTAGAGAGTTGGACAGAATACAGAGGTTTATTGGTCTAACAATAATATAATTGTAAATGAAACATTGTAAACGTTTTAGTGTCTAATACAATTGTGAAAACGTTCTAGTGGTGGCCTAATCGGAGTATGGCCATTATGCCTTGAAGAACCTGGCCAACACACAAGTAGGCCTTATCCTGCCTGGGTCCCGGCACCACTTCAGTATTCCTTCCATCTTGTGTGCGTCCTTGTGGTGGAGTGGCTGGTCTTCCTTTCTTGTTTTTTATCGTTGACGGGCTTTTGAGGTTTGCTTTCATTTCCTCGTACTTGCCCACTGGGATTATGTACATTTAGTGGGTGTGGTAGTACGTCCTAGCATGTTTCACATGTGTGCACCCAGTCGGGGGACACCTCGACGACGTATACAGACTAATAACACACATAACAAAGCCACTCCAACAGCTTCCTCTCTCTCCAACACCCCCTTCTCCCCTCTCTACACTCTTCAGAAAAATAGGAAAAGTAGAATGTAGATACGAGGTGCCGTTGTAAAGGCTTATCCCTCAATACCTTCACCTGACCTGACCTGACCTGACCTTATGTTAGAATGTAGATACGAGGTGCCGTTATAAAGGCTTATCCCTCAATACCTTCACCTGACCTGACCTGACCTGACCTGCTTTTTTTTTTTTTTTTTTTTTTTGCTTGCTTGTTGGAGGTCTAGGATCTAACTAAAACCCTCCCCTTTAGTAAGGTCAGGATAGGTTAAGTAAGGTTAGGTTAGGTCAGATGAGGCTAGAACAGGTTAGGTTAGGTCAGATGAGGCTAGAACAGGTTAGGTTAGGTCAGATGAGGCTAGAACAGGTTAGGTTAGGTCAGATGAGGCTAGAACAGGTTACCATAATAATCGAAGTAAACCAAAAGAAGAGAGAGTGCTCAAACTTCCGCAGATTTGGGGGAATTCGGTAGCAGGCTCTGCGAAGGAAAATCATTGTTTAAGAATACAAGTCTCGGAGTGCTTGAATGGCCTCGTTAACGCAGGGTCGTTGAGGTACGTTCTTGCATGACACAAGCTCCATTAACCTTCGGGAGATAGCAAGGTCGGATTTGGGGGGGGGGGGGGAGGAAGAGGGTATGTGAGAGAGAGAGAGTGAAAGAGAGAACTGTGAGAGTATATCTGCTGCATGTATGTGTGTGTGTGTGTGTGTGTGAGAGAGAGAGAGAGAGTGTGAGAGTGAGTGATTGAGAGCGAGAAAGAGTGAGAGAGAGAACTGTGAGAGTGAGAGAGAAAGTGAAAGAGAGAACTGTGAAAGTATATCTGTTGTATGTGTAATGTATGTATGTGTGTGTGTGTGTGAGAGAGAGAGAGTTTGAGTGATTGAGAGTGAGAGAGAGAACTGAGAGTGAAAGAGAACTGTGAGAGTTATTATGTTGCATGTGTGTATGTGTATGTGTGTGTATGTATGTATGTATGTATGTATGTATGTGTGGGTGACCTCATTAAACAAACCAGTCCAACCTTCACCTTACATTCTCGTTCAAACATCCTCTTCCATCTTAACAATATCAACA
>CM064565.1:2221799-2339299 GCA_032716605.1 Paralithodes platypus | reverse complement strand
ACCGTCCTTCTAACTTTATTCTGGCTACTATTAGACGACTTTATTCAGCTTAGGAAGGACCTCAATGTTTCTTTTGATTATGCAAATTTAATTAACCCTTTCAGTACCGGTGACGTCCTTTTCTTTTACTTTATTCTGGCTACTATTAGACGATTTTAGTCAGTTTTAAAAAGGGGCCTCCGGCAACTAACAGGCTTCGAACTATCTCACTCAACCCTTTTTACTACCTCAGATCCTTCCTTAGCTTCATGAAATCGTTGCAGGTACAGAAGGGGTTGGATTTGCTTTGTCTCACACCGCTCAAAGGTTAAGGGGAGATGGACTGTTTTTCTGCCCCCCCCCCCCCCCCCCCTTCTTCCTCATGCTTATCCCCATTAGTTGTGATATGTTAAGACGTTTTCCCCCATTATTTTGTCGAATTTAAGACCTTTCGCCCCATTTATTTGTCAATATAAGGCCTTTCGTGCCCTATAGGTGTCGATTTTTGTCCTGGCAAGCGATAGCGAGCCTGTAATTATGAAGGAACCGACCTTCGGCCGTGACATTTTTCTACCGAAAAATGAACAAAATAATCTCGAAAGGGAATCTAATGGAATGTTGTTTAAGTTTGATGGAGGTCTAGCGAGGAAACTAAAAAATAAATAAATGAATATATGAATAAATTGACCCACAAAAAAATAAAAATCATTGGTGAATCAACAAAGGTTATAAAGACACGGAATGGGTCTTTTGCTTATGCAAATTAATTAACCCTTTCAGTACCAGCGCCGGCCTTTAAATAATTATACTCAGGCAAATGTATTCAGTTTTAAAGGGGCCTCCAGCAATTAACAGGCTTCGAACTATCTCGCTTAACCCTTTTTACTACCTCAGATCATTCCTTAGCTTCATAAAATCGTCGCAGGTACATAAGGGGTTGAATTTGCCTTGTCTTGCACCGCTGGGATGATGCAAATTAATATATGCACTTCGCCGAAAGGTTAAAAAGAGCATTGGCGAATAAATAAATAGTGAAATGGGACACGGAATTTTTTACTTAATTGTGAATATTGATTGGATTATCCAACAAAATAGCTTAAGACGAAAGTATTGTTATGTTTTGATTAACCCTTTGATGATTTTAACAGTTTATTCTCACAGATCTTTCCTAAGCTGTATAAAATCGTCTACTACTCCAAACCACGTATAACCTCTCACAAAGCATGTATACCCTCCCTTGAATACAGTAGTCCTAGGGCAGAACTAGATGTATACCCACACCCCAACTCCATGTATACCCTCCCTTGAATACAGTAGACCTAGGGCAGAACTAGATGTATACCCACACCCCAACTCCATGTATACCCTCCCTTAAATACAGTAGTCCTAGGGCAGAACTAGATTTATACCCACACCCCAACTCCATGTATACCCTCCCTTAAATACAGTAGACCTTGGGCAGAACTATATGTATCCTTATACCACCACCACAAAGCACGTATACCCTCACACACCACACCCAGCTACCCTTAGTACCGTAAACCTAGGGCATAACTATATGTATACTTTGATATACCACTACCCTCAAACCACTTATACCCACCAACTGGGAAACAGAGAGACTATATTACCCCATGAATGGAGAATGCTAGTGAATAGATGAGTGTAAACGCGGTCGTTTGGGAGAGAGGATCATGCGCCAGTTGGACTAGATAATAGTCCGTCAGGCGCCTGGTCCTGGGATCCGGTAGTAATGAAGGGTACGCCTGGAAGCACGGGGGGCGGGCTTGTGATGGTGGCTCCGCTGCGGGTCTGCCTGCAGAAATCGGAGCCTCTCCGGGGGATCTGGGACCTGGGAATCTAGCTGGGGACCCCAAATGGGCCTGGGTCTCTGGGTATTTCTCCTGGACGACCAAGATGTGTGTGATTTTATGTTTTGTTTTGTTTTTCTGCTGTGTTGTGATGTCCATGTTCGGGCTTTGTCTCGAGTCGGCCCCCCCAAAAAAAATAAAAAAAAAAAATAAAAAAAAAAAAAAAATAAAAAAAAAATAAAAAAAAAATAAATAAAAAAAATAAATAAATGGGGTAAGTGCCAGAGTACAAACATACATACATACATACATACATATTACCCCAAACCACTAATATATACCCTCACACACACAGCGCACCGGTTCCTTCATAGGCACACCTAAAGATATACCCAACACTTTCTCCGGCACAGTCGCCATAAAAAAATCGTGCCCTATCTTGCTAATTTTGCCCTATTGTATTAATTGTATTTTTCTTGTTCAATCACCTTAAGGGGATGGGCGTAATTATATGCTTGTTTATGTGTCCTTTCATTAGTTTTTTAGTTTCCTCTCTCTCTCTCTCTCTCTCTCTCTCTCTCTCTCTCTCTCTCTCTCTCTCTCTCTCTCTCTCTCTCTCTCTCTCTCTCTCTCTCTCTCTCCATACACTTACGCATTTAAGCCAAGTTAATTAAGCCTTTAATGACACACGACAGAGCCTCGACCAGGGCCACAGAGAAGGCATATTTTTGAGAGAAAAGTAAAAGTTTATGGAAGGACAAAAAACAGTGTGAATAGTCCTCGTCTTGGGGAATTGTTGAGAAGAGAGAGAGAGAGTGAGTGTGAGGGACAGAGTTAGTGAGAGGGAGTGCGAGGGAGAGTGAGAAAGAGAGCGTGAGAGTGAGTGAGAGTGTGAGTGAGTGAAAGAGAGAGAGAAGAGTGTGTGGGAGGGAGTGAGTGTGTGAAAGAGTGAGTGTGTGTGTGAGGGAGAGGGTGTGAAAGAGGGAGAGGGATGAGAGTTTGAATCCGTCTCACACTTTGTCTTGAAAAATGAGAGAGACAGGAGAGATACATTAATTCTCTCTCTCTCTCTCTCTCTCTCTCTCTCTCTCTCTCTCTCTCTCTCTCTCTCTCTCTCTCTCTCTCTCTCTCTCTCTTTCACACGTAAGCTGGCAGGATAGGTCAAGAGTACCACAATCTAACTTTCTCTCTCTCTCACTCCCCCCCCCCCCCCCCCCGCTCCCTCCGACTTAATTATTGGTAGGCAAATACAGGAAAAAAAGTGGTGTGCTGTCCAGAGAGAGAGAGAGAGAGAGAGAGAGAGAGATTTACATAGATACACTGACCACACAGACCTTACGACCCCAGCGAGGTGGTCAGGACTTAATTCTAGTAGAGATAGCTAACCCGAGAATAAAGGACAGTGGAAGGAAAGAATAGCAAAGGAGAGAGAGAGAGAGAAATAGAGGTAGATAGAGACAGAGTTACATAGATACACAGACTACACAGACCTTGCGGTCCCTACTAGGCAGTCCGGACTTAATGCTAAAATAGAATTTGCTACAAAGTGGAAGGCAAGGATAGCAAAGCAGAAGGCTCTCTCCCCACCCACCACTCCCTCAGACCGTTGGTCGGCATGAAATTTAGTTGGGGAAACAAGTCCCCCAGCAGAATGAGAAAAAATCTACTGGGAAATTTATAGTAAAGATCGAAGTTGAGAAATATTATATACAACCGATGCTTAACCTGGTTTGGTTTGTTTTATACCTACATAATTCCCACCTCCTCAAAATGGATGCCTAGACTTCTTTTGAATGTGTCAATTGTCTTACATTGTACCACGTTCTCAGGCAGTTTGTTCCACTCGTTGACCACACTGTAGGTGAAGAAGTGCTTTGTGACATCGAGATTCGCCCTCCTGGTTTTTAATTTCATTCCATTTCCCCGAGTTAATGAACTATTATCGATTCTGTGAAAACCCTTAAATATCTTGAAACACTCGGTTAATTGACCTCCCAATCTTCTTTTCTTAAAGTAAAAAAAAAAAAAAAATCATGATATTATTTATTTCTTAGTGATGGTATCAACTTTGTCGCTCTACGCTGCACCGACTCGAGCTTCTCAATGTCCTTGTTCAGATAAGGAGACCAAAATTTCACACCATATTCAAGATGGGGCCTCACTATGCTTTTAAGTAAAGGTACTCTAATGTTCTCATTTGTTATAAGTAAAATGTATTTGAATATATCCCAATGCTCGATTGGCCTTGTTCGCAGCTGCTGCACATTGATCTGAGGTCTTTAGGTTTTCAGATACTAGAACCCCCAGGTCTTTAACTAATGCACTTGTTTTGATTGGCTGGCCTTTCATCTTGTATTCATTATTTTTTGTATTACCAATTTGTAAGACCTGGCATTTGTCAACATTGAATGGCATCTGCCATTTTTCTGAGAGAGAGAGAGAGAGAGAGAGAGAGAGAGAGAGAGAGAGAGAGAGAGAGAGAGAACAAAGCTACAGGAAAAAAAGTGGTATGCTGTCGAGAGAGAGACAGACAGACAGACAGACAGACAGACATACAAAGCTAGTCTCCTCTAAGCCAACAGGCATGACAATAAGTAATAATGATGGTCTTTGGAACATTGACAGGAAAATGAGAAATTGATCGAGTGAAGGAAAATTAATTGTTTGAGGGGGTAGTGCGTACTCGCTTTTTCTGGACCCCCTTCTCCCTCATGTTTAGATCCATTAGGGTTAAGTGAGATAGTTCGGAGTGTGTTAAATGCTGGAGGCCTTTTTTAAACTGAATAAAATCGTCTAATAGTAGCCAGAATAAAGTTAAAAGGACGTCACCGGTACTGAAAGGGTTAAAATTAATAAAATTGTCCAATAGCATATATAAAAAAGACGTCGCCGGTACGGAAGGGGTTAATGAACAGGTGTAAAGCAAGGTGTGTGTGTGTGTGTGTGTGTGTTTTGTGAAAATAAGAAAAAGACAGAAAATGACAATTAAAATAAGGTAAAATGGAATTGATAGCATAATGATTAGGGAAAATATGATAGAGAGAGAGAGAGAGAGAGAGAGAGAGAGAGAGAGAGCGTGAGTTGGCAGGTGGTATACGCAAATAGACTAGCAATGATGGCGTAATGTGTGTGTGTGTGTGATTGAGAGAGAGAGAGAGTGTTTGTGTGTGAATGTGTTTGTGTATGAGTGTGTAAGTGTACAGTATGGGTGTGTGTGTGTGTGTGTGTGTGTGAAAGAGAAAGAGAGAGAGCGGGGAAGTAAGGAAACAATAATTAAAATAAGGTAAAGTGGAATTGATAGAATAATGATCTATAAATAAACAGAGAGAGAGAGAGAGAGAGAGAGAGAGAGAGAGAGAGAATAAGAGTAAGCACAGGTGTTAATGATATTCAAAGAGAGAGAGAGAGAGAGCAGAGGTAAGACATTCAAAGAGAGAGAGTGGTGAAAGTGAGGGAAGGGTTGAGGGTATGAAGAGAGAGAGAGGGAGGAGGAGAGGAGGGAAGGGGGAGGAAGGTTATGTGAGTACAACTGGTATAATATAACCTGCAAGTGGCCAGTCTCTTTATTATATATATACTTCTCAACTTGTTCTTCCTCTGTCCAATTGCTCTTCTTTCCTACTTTACTCCAGCCATCTGGTCTGGATATATATACTGTATACTGTATATCAAGGGACTGGATTTTTTGCAGAGAGGCTCCAGTCCTGCCGTTATTCTTGACTTACAGTGTGCTGGCTTAATAATCCAGAAGGGTTGATAGCCTCTGAAGTCCTATTAATTTTAACTAATATTTTAATTAACCCCCTTCACCACCATGACGTAATCTTCATCATATTCTGGTCACCATTTTATTAGACGATTACCAAAACGCATCATGATCCTGTGGAGGGATAGACAGACTAATGAGGAAGTAAGAAGGAGGTGTGGTGTGGAGGTAGCTGTGCTGGAAAGTGTGAAAAGGAACAACTTGAGATGGTTCGGCCATATGGAACGTGTGGAAAGCGAGAGAATGACTAAGAGGGTGTACGAGAGCGAGGTGGAGGGACGGAGAGGTAGACCGAATGAGAGGTGGAAGGATGGAGTGAGGAAGTACATGAACGAAGGCGGTGCTGGTTGGGGGGAGGGGCGTCGACTGACTGGGGACAGAGGTGCATGGGGGCGGTTCGTTCGTGGCTACCCCTTCGGGGATCACGGCGTCAGGCAATAGATAGATAGATAGATCATTATCCTCAAGGGGCTATCACTAGATGATTTTCTGCAGCTTAGGAAGGATCTGGGGGACTTGAAAGGGTAAAGGCTGCTTAAACTAACACTCTGACTTTAATACACCCTTTGAAATCTGAATAAAATCGTCTAACAATAGCCAGAAAAAAACCTCCCATAATGCTTCATGATTTTTAAGGGGGCTCACATGCTTTTTTTCTCTTTCTCTCCTTTTCTCCCATTCTCTGGCTTGTATCCATTCGGCCCCATTCGGCCAACTGTTTTAAGACATTTATCCCCATCCAGGTGTCGATTTCTTCCTGGCGAGCAATAGCGAGCCAGCATTGTATGGAGAAATCCGACTTCGCCGGAGACATTTTTCTATCTAAAAATGTATAAATTTAGCTGGTTGTATAAAAAATATATATGTATGCTGGCTCGGTACCGCTCGCCAGGAAAATATTGACACCTGGATGGGGATAAACGTCTTAAAACAGTAGGTTGAATGGGGCCGAATGGATACAAGCCAGAGAAAGAGAAAAAAGGAGAGAAAAATAAGGCAGGTCACCCCCCTTAAGGGGAGATATCCACTTGAGGGACTTTTTTCTTGACCCCTTTCTCTCTCATGTCTAGCCCCATTGCTTTTGAGATTTTAAGATGTTTGCCCCGTTAGTTTGGCGATTTTAAGAACTTTCACCCCATTTTAAGACCTTTCGTGCCATTCAGGTGTCTATTTTATCCTGGCGAGCGATAGCGAGCCTGTAAGTTAAGAGGAAACGGCCTTTGGCCGGGACATTTTTCTACCGAAAAATGTACAAATTAATTTTGAAAGGGACTCAAGGGGGTGTAATTTTAAGCTTGCTGGAGGTCTAGGGAACAAACTAAATACCTCCCCTTAAGGGAGATGGTTCCAAGCCTGTTAATTGCTGGAGGCCCTTTTTAAACTGAATAAAATTGTCTAACAGTAGCCATAATGAAGTTAAAGGAATGTCGCCCGTACTGAAGGGGTTAAGGTGTCTACTCTTACACTAGATTCTTTGGTAGACAACTTTCTCCTGCACATCTGCCTGCTTAAGTCAGTGGTACAGTTCTAACTGATACATTGGAGATGGTGAACTTTGAATGAGGGGTGTTACTAACTTACATATGTGTTTAAGGGGGTAGGGTTTAAGGGGGTAGGGTTTAAGGGGGTAGGGTTTAAGGGGGTAGGGTTTTATCTATTAATTCATTAATTTAGAGAGAGAGAGAGAGAGAGAGAGAGAGAGAGAGAGAGAGAGAGAGAGAGAGAGAGAGAGAGAGAGAGAGAGAGAGAGAGGGAGGGAGGAAAGAGAAGGAAGGAAATGCAGAGGTGAAGAATAGGTAAAGTGAAGAGGTTGGGGGGTGGGGGGGGGGGGGCAGGGGGGGCATGAAAGGGAAAGGTATAAGGAGGGGTGGTAGGGGGTGGGGGGTGGGGAAATGACAGGGGAGGCGGCAGTGGGGTAGGGGGGTTTAACGTAAGGAGGGGGCGTGCTATGACTGGAGGAGGTGGGGTGGGGGGGTATAAGGTGGGAAAGTGCAATAAGGGGTGGGGGGGGGGGGTGTACGACTAGAGGGGAGGTGGGAGGGGGAGAGTGTTACGAATGGATGGGAGGGGGGGAGGGGCAAGTTGTTATGGAGGGAGGGGTGGGGTGGAGGGGGTGAGGAAGTGTATTACAAGTGACAGTATATGACATGATCCCTGAGAACACATACTACTACTCACGCTCACACACACACACAGTCTCACACACACACACACACACACCACCGACACACACACACACCACCGACACACACTGATACACACACACCACCGACACACACACACACACACACCCATACCGATACACATGCATATATAAACACACACACACACACATACTCACAATCACACACACCGACACACGCACACACACACTCTCTCTCTCTCTCTCTCTCCAACACACACACACACACACACACTCGTTCTCTCTCCATGTCTATTTTCCTAACATGGGTCAGTAGTAGTTTTTTCCCCACCCTTCTGAAAGTAAATACACGAGGTACATAATTATATCAAGCAGCCACAAGAACTCTCTGCAATCACTCTCTCTCCGCCGCAATGTTGCATCTCTCTCGCTATTCTATCGCTACTATAATAATCAGTGTTTCTCAGAGCTTTCCCAGTGTATACCACCTCCTTTACGTAGGGCACGTGGTACCCGTCTTGCAACTCAATCCCACCCCTACTCTGTGCAACTCTCCAACCTGAGAGTAAAACGTTACTCACAGTCTTTCTTCTACTCAACAGCTGAGCTCTGGAATCAGTCTTTCCTTCTTCCTACGACTTAAATTGCTTCAAACTCCGTGTGTCCAGGCATTTTGGATCGAACGTCCCTTGATTTTGGCCCTGTCATTCTTTCAACTATGGGGGAGGCACTCGCTATAGGCAGTTCTGCCTTTTGCCTCCCTCAAACACATAGAAAAATAAATAAAAATAGGAGTGCAGGTTAGACAGGCCATCCACACTGCAGGCTGGCTTTGTTGTTAGCTCTGTGTACGTGTGTGGAGCAATGTGTGTGTGTGGACGAATTTGTGTGCGTGTTTGTGTGTGGTTGGATTTGTGTGGTTGTGTGTGTGTGTGTGTGTGTGGATTATTTTGTGTGCGTGTGTTGTGGGTTAAAGTCATCGTATATATATAATAAGTCACTCAAATGTATAGCCTCTCCAGTGCGATAGGTCATTCAGAAGCTAAACAAATATATATATATATATATATATATATATATATATATATATATATATCAGTACATAATATACAGTCGTAGTAAAAATGAAAAAAAAAATATATATAGATAAAATATAATCTAATAAATACTCCATCTATTTCATCATACAAATTATACATATTTATACAAACAATGGGAAATAATGAGGACCATATTTATTAAGAGGAAAAGCTTGTGTGGCTTGGTGGGAAAGGGGTAAATATGTACTAGCATGATTGGCAGAAATGGAAAACCGCAAACACCTACATATACACACACACACACTAACACACACACTTACGCACTGGAGAGCCTCACACCAAGAAACACATACACACAAACACACACACACTCACTCGCTAACATACTCACATGCACACTCAGAGAGATAGAGACACAGAGAGACAGACAGACAGACAGAGATACAGACAGACAGACAGACGAGACAGACAGACGAGAAAGGGAACAAAACAAAAGAGCATAAACCAAACACTGAGGCATAAAAATGTAAACATTTAAACAAACTCAATGCAATTTAAGGGGAGATTTCCACTTGAGGGATTTATTTCTTTACCCCTTTCTCTCTCATATTTAACCCCATTGCTTTTGAGATTTTAAGATGTTCGCCCCATTAGTTTGGCGATTTTAAGAATTTTCGCCCCATTTATGTAACTTTTAAGACCTTTCGCGCCATTTAGGTTTCGCTTTTTTCCTGGCGAGCGATAGCGAGCCTGTAATTTAAGAGGAACCGGCCTTCGGCCGGGACATTTTTCTACCGAAAAATGTACACATTTATCTTGAAAGGGAGTCAAAGGGGTGTACTTTCAAACTTGATGGAAGTCTAGGAAACGCACTAAAAACCTTCCCTTAAACATGAGCACTATGGCGGAACAATATAAACATGTCAAGAAGTAATTAATGGGTGTTTGCCATTGGTTTTATTAAGGGGGAGATTTCCACTTGAGGGAATATTTTCTGGACCCCTTTCTCCCTTATGTTTATCCCCATTTTATTTTCGATTTTAAGACGTAAAAGATATACTCAAAAGAGAGAGAGAGAGGGTGAGAGTGAGTGAGTCAAGGTACGTATTCACAAGGGCACGAATAATGGCAATAAAGAGAGAGAGAGAGGGTGAGAGAGAGAGAGAGAGAGAGAGAGAGAGAGAGAGAGAGAGAGAGAGAGAGAGAGAGCAAAGGTCACACACACACACAGGCAGGAAGACACGAGTTCAACCAGGTGTATGCTCTTATATAGAAACACACACACACACACACACGTACACTACACACGTACACACACACAAACAACACACACTCACTCCCTCTCTCAACCACTCACTGTCTTGCTCACACACACACACACACACACATAAATTCACACACTCCCTTCACTACTCTCTTTCACTCAACCACTTTTAACTTACACAAACACACACACACTCCCTTAACCATTCACTCACTCACACACACACACACACACACACACACACACACACACACACACACACACACACACACACACACACACACACACACACACACACACACACACACACTTGCTATAACCCTTTGCACCCTCCTTGCTTGCTATTCATCATACCTTTAAATTTACCTGCTCGTTGAAAGTGAAAGAACATTGATTGTGCTTGCTTGTTTTTGTTATTTGCTTGTGTTTGTGTGTGTGTGTGTGTGTGTTTGTGTGTGTTTTTTAGAGATAGTGTGTGTTTGTATAGTGTTTTGTGCTTGTTGTTTGTTTAAGAGATAAATATTGTGTGTGTGTGAGTGTTTGTTAGAGATATAGTGTTTGTTTGTTAGAGATATAGTGTTTGTTTGTTTTAGAGATAGTGTGTGTTTGTTTTAGAGATAGTGTGTGTTTGTTTTAGAGATAGTGTGTGTTTGTTTTAGAGATAGTGTGTGTTTGTTTTAGAGATAGTGGGTGTTTGTTTTAGAGATAGTGGGTGTTTGTTTTAGAGATAGTGTGTGTTTGTTTTAGAGATAGTGTGTGTGCTTGTGTAGTGTTTGGTTCAAGAAGAGATAGTGTGTGTTTGTTTTAGATATAGTGTGTGTTGTTTTAGATATAGTGTGTGTGTTTGTTTCAAGAAGAGATAGTGTGTGTTTGTTTTAGAGATAGTGTGTGTGTTTGTGTAGTGTTTGGTTCAAGAAGAGATAGTGTGTGTTTGTTTTAGAGATAGTGTGTGTTTGTTTTAGAGATAGTGGGTGTTTGTTTTAGAGATAGTGTGTGTTTGTTTTAGAGATAGTGTGTGTTTGTTTTAGAGATAGTGTGTGCGTTTGTGTAGTGTTTGTTTCAAGAAGAGATAGTGTGTGTTTGTTTAAGAGATAGTGTGTGCGTTTGTGTAGTGTTTGTTTCAAGAAGAGATAGTGTGTGTTTGTTTTAGAGATAGTGTGTGTTTTTTAAGAGATAATATGTGTTTGTGTAGTGCTTGATTTAGATATGTGATACGTGAAAGACCTCAAAATAGTACGAGGAAAAACTTGGTTATCGAAAATTGACGGAAAATTCGCTCGTGTGACACCAGATTTTAAGGGAAGAAATCGATCGTACTTCTAAAAAAACGAGTATGACATTTTGAGGTTGTGTGTGTGAGTGTGTGTGTGTGAGAGAGAGAGAGAGAGAGAGCGCACAGAGATGAGAGCGATAGGCAGAGAGATAAACCACCCTTGAAATTGCATGCAGTGAGGCAAAAGAGATTATGGGCGAGATAGTGTACATGGCACCAGAGACCGAAAAGGGTTGGTGGGAAAGATGCAGATAATGTGTGTGTGTGTGTGTGTTTTTTTAATATATATGTTTAGTTACCTCCCTAGTCCTCCATCAAACTTAAAGAAAAACACCCCAAGGACCCCCCCCCCCCCCCCCCTCCCCTCAAGATAAATGTGTCTTTTGTTTTCGATAGAATGAATACACATACCAATTGGTACATTTTTTGATAGTATGCATACACATACTTAAACGTGTCCACATGCCTGAATCAATACCCAAATACTGTAGATATATACTTGTAAAAAATAGACTTTAATATAGTCTTTTAAGGGGAGGTATTTAGTTTGTTCCCTAGACCTCCATCAAGCTAAAAATTACACCCCCTTGAGTCCCTTTCAAGATAAATTTGTACATTTTTCGGTAGAAAAATTTCCCGGCCGAAGGCCGGTTCCTCTTAAATTACAGGCTCGCTATCGCTCGCCAGGATAAAATCGACACCTGAATTGCACGAAAGGTCTCAATATGGGGTGAAAGTTCTTAAAATCGCTAAACTAATGGGGCAAACGTTTTATAATATCAAAAGCAATGGGGCTAAACATGAGGGAGAAAGGGGTCCAGAAAAAAATCCTTCAAGTGGAGATCTCCCCTTAAGTCCCTTGATCTTGGCCCTGTCACTCTTTCAACTCTGGCGGAGGCACTCGTCACATTCAGTTCTGCCTTTTGTCTCCCTCACTCACATAGAAAAGAGACACACACACAAGCATACACTCACTCACTCACACAAGCACACACTCACTCACTCACACAAGCATACACTCACTCACTCACACAAGCACACACTCACCCACACACACAAGCATACACTCACTCACACAAGCATACACTCACTCACTCACACAAGCATACACTCACTCACTCACACAAGCATACAAAGCATACACTCACTCACACACTCACTCACTCACACAAGCATACACTCACCTCATACACTCACTCACTCACACAAGCATACACTCACTCACTCACACAAGCATACACTCACTCACTCACACAAGCACACACTCACCCACTCACACAAGCACACACTCACTCACACAAGCATACACTCACTCACTCACACAAGCATACACTCACTCACTCACACAAGCATACACTCACTCACACAAGCATACACTCACTCACTCACACAAGCATACACTCACTCACTCACACAAGCACACACTCACCCACACACATTCATTAAAAAAAAAAAAAAAAAAAAAAAAAAAAATCAATTTATAACGTCACTGTGCACTGGCCAATGTACTCAAGGGCGAGATTTGTACTTGGAAGGACCTGCATTCCACCCTTATGACAACGGCTGAGAGATGATGTTCTTCTATATTAGGCAGCAAGCTAATCTGAGCCTCTGAGATGATAGTGGTGGTGATGGTAGTTGTTTTTCAGAGCCGCCTTCTTCCTCATGTTTAGCCCCATTAGTTTTCAGATTTTATAAGACGTTCGGCCCATTAGTTTGGCGATGTTAAAACCTTTCGTCCCATTTCTTTGTCAACATTGAGAGTGTTCGTGTCATTTAGGTGTCGATTTTCCCTGGCGAACGATAGCGAGCCTGTAACTTAAGAAGCCGAGACATTTTTCTACCGAAAAATGTACACATTTATCTTGAAGGAGGGTCTTGAGCGGATGTTTTTATAAGCTTGATGGAGGTCTACGGAGGACACTAAACATAGTAATGAGATATATAAATTATCAAGTAAATAGGCACATTAAGGGGAGGTATTTAGTTTGTTCCCTACGTTTTCATCAAGCTTAAAATTACACCCCCCTAGACCCCCTTTCAAGATAAATTTTTACATTTTTCGGTAGAAAAATGTCGAGGCCGGTTGCTCTTAAATTACAGGCTCGCTATCGCTCGCCAGGAAAACATCGACACCTTAATGGCACGAAAGGTCTTAAAATTGACAGAAATGGGGCAAAATTTCTTAAAATGTCAAAACTACTAGGGCGAACGTCATAAAATCTCAAAAGCAATGGGGTTAAACATGAGGGAGAAAGGGGTCCAGAAAAAAATCCCTCAAGTGGAAATCTCCCCTTAATGGTGGTGGTGTCATGATGGTGTTGGGGTGGTGTTAAAGGACCTATATTGATGGTGGGTGTAGTGGTATTGATGATGGTGTTGTGGTGATGAATTGATGTGTTATTGATGATGGTGGTGGTGGTGATAGTGTTGGTGTTATGGTGGTGGGTGTACTGGTATTGATGAAGGTGTTGTGGTGATGAGTTGATGTGTTATTGATGATGGTGGTGGTGGTGATAGTGTTGGTGTTATGGTGGTGGGTATACTGGTATTGATGATGGTTTTGTGGTGATGAACCAAATCTATTGATGATGGTGGAGATTTAATAGACGTTGTTACTGGAAAAAGTGCTTATCCCTCAGAGTATTAGTCAGTGTCCGAAACTTTGTGAAATATCTGACAACACTTATTAAGTTATCGACTTGAGGGATTTTTTCTGGACCCCTTGCTCCCTCATGTTTAGCCCCATTGTTTTTGATATTTTAAGACAATCGCACCATAATTAAGAACTTTCGCCCCATTTCTGTCAATTTTAAGACCTTTCATGCAATTTAAGTGTCGATGTTTTCCTGGCGAGCGATAGCGAGCCTGTAATTTAAGAGGAACCGGCCTTTGGCCGGGAAATTTTTCTACCGAAAAATTTACACATTTATCTTGAAAGGGGGCCTAGAGGGTGTAATTTTAAGCTTGATGGAAGTCTAGGGAACTAACTAAAAACCTCCCCTTAACCTCGACTGTACATATAAGGGGTTGCAAGATCAATTATTATTATGTTTATTGATGCCATTGTTGCCATTAGTTGTGTATATTATATTATTGCAGTAAAGTAGGTGTCACACGAGCTATTTTTCAGTCAATTTTTACGGGCAATTATAGTCTGGCAGCTTCAAAATTCAAGTTTCATAAGAATAAACTCTTTGAATACCAGCGCCGCGTGCTATGTTTTATGCTAGCGATATTGTGCAGCTTAGGAAGGATCTGTGGGAATTGATAGGGTTGGTTGAGGCAGTTTGAAGCCTTAGATCAGGTCCTTCCTACCCTGAATAAAATCGTCTAACAGTGGCCAGAATAGGATAAAAAGGACGTCCCTGGTATTGAACGGTTTAACCCTTTCACGCATTTATGACGCAGAGGTTGCCAGATTAGCAATAAGAAATAGAGTTCTCTCACTCTTATAATTACCTCTCCAAAATTAGTTTTATGCCCACAGCTAACTCAAAGACAACTGCAGAGGTTGAAGTAACTAAACCAAAGGTTTATAAATACCCCCGATGGTAACAAAGGCTTTAAAGTATCCCTAATAGGCTCAAAATCGCGTCATATGCGTGAAAGGGTTAAATTACATAACGTTATTCCACCTTCGATCTAGTTTCAGATGCCAATGTGAAAGCGCCTCAAAATAGTCCGAGAAAAAAAACTTGCTCATCGCTAGACACAGTACACAGATATATACACAAAAAATATATATATAGATAGATGTTACATAAACCGACCTAGCGAGACAACTTTGAACTTTAGAGGAGCGTTTTCTTGTAAGTTGAACACGGAACTTTTACTTGGGTTCTGGTACAGGAATTTCTGGTTATTTTTTTTCGCCTCTGTCTTAAGGCGGGGGGTCACCGTTTTTTTTTTTTTTATCTTTCTCGCTTTCCAGTACAGTGTATATATAAATTCATGTAACTCACGCGTATATGTGAGATATTCTTCACACACACACATACACACTCACGTATCTATCTATCCCTCTCTCTCTCTCTCTCTCTCTCTCTCTCTCTCTCTCTCTCTCTCTCTCTCTCTCTCTCTCTCTCTCTCTCTCTCTCTCTCTCTCTCTCTCTCTCTCTCTCTCTCTCTCTCTCTCTCTCTCTCTCTCTCTCTCTCTCTCTCTCTCTCTCTCTCTCTCTCTCTCTCTCGCTATCTATCTATCTATAAACCACCCAAACATTTCCTCCATTCACCCCCCCAAAACCCGTCTTTCCCAATTCACCCACGTACCGGTTCCTGATTGGTGCTTGGGCCGATACGTATAAAGTACCTGACTATCTCTTCTACTGGAGGGGAGATGGGCCGGTTTTCTGATCCCCCTTCTTCCTCATGTTTAGCCCCATTAGTTTTCAGGTATTAAGATGTTTGCCCCATTAGTTTGTCGATTTTAAGACCTTGCGTCCCATTTCTTCGTCAATATTTAGACCTTGCGTGCTATTTAGGTGTCGATTTTTTCCCTGGCGAAAGATGGTGAGCCTGTAATTTTTCTACCAAAAAATGTACAAATTAATCTAGAAGGGGGATCTAATGGATGTTTTTTCTTTTTCTATTTGATGGAGGTCTAGGGAGGAAACTAGAAAAATAATGAATTCATGCAAAAATCGGCCAAAAGGTGAACCATTCCCCCTTTTAGTTTTATAGCATATGATCACGAGGGCTGGCTTCATCACTTTCACTCTCTCTGTCTGTCTGTTGGATAGTTAGAATTATGGCTGAATACATAATAGAACTTTTGGGCATATATATATTTTTTTTTCTTCTGTTGATTGCCATACTTTCATATATTGTGATTTTGTGTTTTGATATACGATATATAAACACAAATAAAAATAAATAAATACACCTACTGTATATATACTATATATATACCGGTATATATATATATATATATATATATATATATATATATATAGCTGACAGGGCTAGAATTCGAACCATATAGGCAGGAGGTCCAGCCACCTACACCATCACGAGAGTTAAAAGAAGGAATTTGATACTTCTACCAGTATTCCTTCCCAACCCGACTCTGATGGGGGGGGGGGGGAGACATGTATTTAATCGAAAAAAAAAAAATATATATATATATATATTTAGGTTTCGCTTTTTTCCTGGCGAGCGATAACGAGCCTGTAATTTAAGAGGAACCGGCCTTTGGCCGGGACATTTTTCTACCGAAAAATGTAAAAATTTATCTTGAAAGGGGGTCAAGGGGGTGTACTTTCAAACTTGATGGAAGTCTAGGAAACTCACTAAAAACCTCCCCTTAACAAAACCCTGGTGTATATATATTTTCTTTAAGGGGAGATGGTCGTTTTTCTAGATCCCCTTCTCCCTCATGTTTAGCCCCATTAGTTTTCAGATGTTTTAAGATGTTTGCCCATTAGTTTTTTTTTCTATTTTAAGACCTTCCGTCCAATTTCCTTGTTAATATTAAGACCTTTCGTTCCATTAAGTGTCGATTTTTTCCTGGCGAACGAAAGTGAGCCTGTCATTTTGGAAGAACCGGCCTTTGGCCGGGAATTTTTTCTACCGAAAAATGTACAAAGTAATCTAGAAGGGGGATCTAATGGCTGATTTATTTATTTTATTTGATGGAGGTCTAGGGAGGAAACTAGAAAAATAATTCATACATGAAAAAATCGACCAAAAAGTGAACCATCCCCCCTTAACCCTGCGAAAGGTTATGGGGAGGTTTGTGAAAAGTTAACTGATATTGTGCGAAGGTGACGATGCAGGGTAATAGAAGGTGAATACAAGAAACGTGAAATGCGAGGGAAAGTAGTAGATAGTCTGAAATGAAATGGGAGGGAAAGTAGTAGATAGTCTGAAATGAAATGGGAGGGAAAGTAGTAGATAGTCTGAAATGAAATGGGAGGGAAAGTAGTAGATAGTCTGAAATGAAATGGGAGGGAAAGTAGTAGATAGTCTGAAATGAAATGGGAGGGAAAGTAGTAGATAGTCTGAAATGAAATGGGAGGGAAAGTAGTAGATAGTCTGAAATGAAATGGGAGGGAAAGTAGTAGATAGTCTGAAATGAAATGGGAGGGAAAGTAGTAGATAGTCTGAAATGAAATGGGAGGGAAAGTAGTAGATAGTCTGAAATGAAATGGGAGGGAAAGTAGTAGATAGTCTGAAATGAAATGGGAGGGAAAGTAAATAGTTGAAAGTTGGGTGGTTAACTGTCGAAGAAAAGAATGGAGGCAAGACTATTGTGTGTGTGCATGTGTGTGTGTGTGTGTGTGTGTGTGTGTGTGTGTGTGTGTGAAAGTGTGTGTGTGTGTGTGTGTGTGTGTGTGTGTGCGTGTGTGTGTGTCTTTGTATTCACTTTTCACTTGCTTGTTCGTCAAGGGGAATCCACGCAATGCGAGCTAAGCTCATTATTATCGCGCCTCCTTAACTGGGAATGTATTGCGTGAAATGCATGTTAAGTGTTTATGTATCGTTGGAATGGCTGTGGATGTGTGTGAAGTCTGTATTTTTAGCCAATTGGCGACATCTGGAAACGAAGGCTTAGGGTTAATCTGTACGGTACCATTCTCATTACGGTACCAGTCTCACCCGAAGGCTTAGGTTGACCAGTAGCTTAGGTTGACCAGTACGATACCCATCTCACCTTGTAACCGATCACCAACCCCAGAGGGGACGTCACAATTTCGTCCACTTATACCAGGTTCCTATTTATACTGCTAGGTGAACAGAGGCTACACCGTTAGGAGACTTGCCCAAATGTCTCTTCCCCGCCCGGGTCTCGAACCCGGGACCTTCTGGTTGTGAGCCAAACGCGCTATCAGTTACGCCACGCGGAGGTGTAAAAAAAAAAAAAAAATTACGATCTGCCCAGTCTGTTCGGTGGCCACCTAACCAGTCACTGCCTGACCAAGTCTTGTATTAACTCAGGACAAGATCAGACAACCAGGCAGTGAGGCTCTCACCTCTTACCGCCCGGCTGTGAACTGGCTGTGTGTGTGTGTGTGTGTGCGTGTGTGTGTGTGTGTGTAACTTTAACCCTTTCACGCACATATGATGCAGAGGTTGCCAGATTAGCAATAAGAAATAGAGTTCTCTCACTCTTATAATTACCTCTCCAAAATTAGTTTTCTGCCCACAGCTAACTCAAAGACAACTGCAGAGGTTGAAGTAACTAAACTAAAGGTTTCTAAATACCCCTGATGGTAACAAAGGCTTTAAAGTATCCCCAATAGGCTCAACACAGCTAACTCAAAGACAACTGCAGAGGTTGAAGTAACTAAACTAAAGGTTTCTAAATACCCTGATGGTAACAAAGGCTTTAAAGTATCCCCAATAGGCTCAACACAGCTAACTCAAAGACAACTGCAGAGGTTGAAGTAACTAAACTAAAGGTTTCTAAATACCCCTGATGGTAACAAAGGCTTTAAAGTATCCCCAATAGGCTCAACACAGCTAACTCAAAGACAACTGCAGAGGTTGAAGTAACTAAACTAAAGGTTTATAAATACCCCTGATGGTAACAAAAGCTTTTAAAGTATCCCTAATAGGCTCAAAATCGCGTCATATGTCGGAGAGGGTTAAGGGGGGATGGGCGTATTTATTTGGTCATTTATATATTGTGTTTTAGTTGAACTTAAAGTTACCCCCCCCCCTAGACTCACTTCCAAGATAAATCTGTACATTTTTCGGTAGAAAAATGTCTCTGCCAAAGGCTGGTACCTCTTAAATTACAGGTTCGCTATCGCTCGTCAGGAAAATAAAACACACTGGTACCTCTTTAATAACTGGTTCGTTATCGTTCGTCAGGAAAATAAAACAGAAAGAGAGAGAGAGAGAGAGAGAGAGATAGTGTGTGAGTGAGTGAGTGTGTACTATAGTTATATAAAAAAAAAACACACACACTTGCGAAATAGAGATCAAATTACCTAACTGGAAACAAGGTGCACAATATGTAAATCCATGTATAAAGGTCAAAATGAAAGTGAAAAACCCGAACTTGAAAGCACTAAATATAGATAATGAAAGAAGTGATAACAAACAAGAAATAAATAGAGCAAAGCTAATGGAACAAAAAAAAAGAGAATTGGCAACTGCAGTATAGCAAAACCAAGAATTAGCTTAAGGGGAGATTTCCACTTGAGGGATTTTTTTCTTTACCCCCTTCTCCCTCATGTTTAGCCCCATTGCTTTTGAGATTTTAAGACGTTCGCCCCATTAGTTTGGCGATTTTAAGAACTTTCACCCAATTTGTGTCACTTTTAAGACCTTTCGTCCCATTTAGGTGTCAATTTTTTCCTGGCGAGCGAAAGCGAGCCTGCAATTTAAGAGGAATCGGCCTTCGGCCGGGACATTTTTCTACCGAAAAATGTACAAATTTATCTTGAAAGGGGGTCAAGGGTGTGTAATTTCAAGCTTGATGGAAGTCTAGGAAACACACTAAAAACCTCCCCTTAAAAAATATATTATGCAAATATATAAAAACAGAACATGCCCTATCATAGCGTAACCTGACGTAATATGTATGTATGTATGTATGTATATATGTATGTATGTATGTATGTTATGAACTGTCTTGGTGGCGCAATGCATAAGTGTGTTGATTTTCGGTGTTAGTGTCCTGGGTTCGAATCCCCGGACTGCCACATGTGTTTGTTAATTTCATTAATCGAGTTTAGGAGTAAAGTTGGTTGGTGGAGAGAACATAATAATGTAATGTATGTATGTGTGTAATGTATGTATGTATGTATGTATGTATGTATGTATGTATGTATGTATGTGTGTATGTATGTATGTATGTATGTATGTATGTATGTATGTATGTATGTATGTATGTATGTATGTATGTATGTATGTATGTATGTGTGTATGTATGTATGTATGTGTGTATGTACGGTAGCGCTAATAAGTCATGTCTCAGCTGGCATTACGTTTGGCTCGCTCTGGGCAGTATTAATGTCTGTCAGATGTTGAATAGGGTGGGTAAGTGTAGGATCATGTTTGAATATCTCACTCGAAACGAATTAATACAGTGTTAGCTTGTGCTGATACCAATTATTGATCAAAATAAACTTGGTGCCGAGATATTACTTATTAGGCCGACTGTACCAGCGACATCTTTTTAATTTATTTCTAGATATTATATTTAGGCGATGTTGTGCTTCGTTATTGATAGCCAGATTAAACTATCAAAATGCGTCAAAGGGTTAAGCCGGTATATCACACGAGCGCTTTTTGCCTCAACATTTATCCTCAACACTGGTCTGGCAGCTTATGAGGTCAATATTTACCTAACCTAAATTCACCAGTCATCAGTCTAGTTTCCGATACCAGCGTAAAATATTCCAGAAATGTTGCCAGAACAATTTTGAATATTGCATGTTGACTATACAATCTCTCGTGTGATACCAAAATTGATCTACTGATACCAAGAACGGGTGAAGAACTGGCGTTGTTCGTCAATTGTCTACGTACTGTATAGGCTTTCAATTGACAACTTGCGAGTTTCGTTCTATAAGGAAGTTGGAGCTGTAGACATCGATATTTAGCAGAATTATGAACTAAAATACGGTTGTAGTACATTTATCAATATATATATAACCCAATTCAACATACTCTTTAGCCATCAGATTCCTACATTATTATTGCATTTCTATTTACTATCGATGTCTACGGCTCCAACTTCCTTTTCACCTGAAATTCGCAAGTGGTCAATTGTGCCCCCAAAATTTAACATCGTTCCATTGGTCCTCTAAATAGCTAACTTAATTTAACATGGCATGGACAAAACTAAAGCAAAATGCAAGTGAAAGGGAACGTCAGTGTTATTTATGCACGAGGCAATGGGGTAAAATGGACACAAATAATAATAGCAATAATTGGGGCAAGTGGTGTTTATAAGAAAATTGGTGGTAAGAAAATTGGTGGTAAGAAAATTGGTGGTAAGAAAGAAATTAGGTCGGTTTGGTAAAGATAGCTTGTTTAGGGTCTCTCTCTCTCTCTCTCTCTCTCTCTCTCTCTCTCTCTCTCTCTCTCTCTCTCTCTCTCTCTCTCTCTCTCTCTCTCTCTCTCTCTCTCTCTCTCTCTCTCTCATATAATTGGGGCAGGGTTATAAGAAAACAGTGACTAAGAAACTAGGTCAGCATGCCAAAGAAAGCTTGTTTAATGTGTGTGTGTGTGTATATATGTGTGTGTGTGTGTGTGTGTGTATATGTATGTGCGTGTGTGTGTGTAAGCTTGATAGAGGTCTAGGAAACAAACTAATACATATATATATACAGTATATATATATATATATATATATATATATATATATATATATATATATATATATATATATATATATAATTATATATATATACAGTATATATATAATAATAATAAAGATAATGATGATGATAAAATCCCCACCACCATCCACTTAAGAGGTTCCGAGCCTAGATGAGAAAGTGGGAAAAGGTGTGTGTATTTACCGGTTGTGCTGAAGGGGGGGGGGGGGGGACCACTTGGAAGGAGGCGCGGGGTTTGTCCGGGATAATACACAGATCCGGATGGTGGTCATATACCGTTTTTTAGTATTGGGGAGTATTGCGTAAGGGACGAAAGGGGTAGGGGCGAATGGGGTCGGGGCTTGGAGTTGGTATGTGTGTGTGTGTGTGTGAGAATGCTAGGTCTGAGTTTTTGTGAATATGTATCCTATATTGCATTAAATGTATCTATCTATCCATATCTATCTATCTATCTGATTATAACTATATGCAACATAAATAACTGTCTTGAGAGCGTAATGCGTAAGTGCGTGGAATTTCGATGTGAGTATCCTAGGTTCGAGTCCTTGGAGTACCACATGTATTTGTTGTTTTCATTAATTGAGTCTAGAGGTGAAGTTGGTTGGTGGAAACAAAACATAATATTATAATCATACAAATATATTAATTATAATAAGATCAGGAAGTTAGAAATACCATGCAACCAATAATGCCTCAGGAAGAGAAAGTTGAGGAGGTCAGTCAAAGGCAAAGGAAACACCCGGGGGAAAACTTCTGACTGCTGTGACGTCACTGATTGAACGCGATAATATTAATAATAATAATAATGATAATAATAATAGGAAGACAGAGCACCAATCTATCTATCTTATCTATCTATCTTATCTGTCTGTCTGTCTGTGGGTGTACACTAATAGATTACTAACAAAGAAGGCATATAAGAGTGTACATTAATTGAGTACTAAAAATAAGGCATTTACAAGTGTACACTACTATAAGAAAATAATAGTACTAATATATACAGTATATAAGATTGCACAATAATAACAATAAACTCAAAATATCTATAAAATGAGGAATAAGTATTACCCTGTTCTTAACATTACTCATCCATTACAAACCCCAATGTATACTTGAATAAACTAATGAAAGCCTATGGTCCTCCCGGGATTCCAACTCGGGACACCACACCCAGAACATAATAGCATCTAAACCATTACACCACCAACACAGTTATAAGGATATACACATAAATACTATAGTCTCTAACTTGGGGCTGTTCGGCCAGGCAGTCTGGGGAGGAGGAGGAGGAGGAGGAGGAACAACAACAACAACAACAACAACAACAACAACAACAACAACAACAACAACAACAACAACAACAACAACAACAACAACAACAACAACAACAACAACAACAACAACAACAACAACAACAACAACAACAACAACAACAACAACAACAACAACAACAACAACAACAACAACAACAACAACAAGACCCCCCCAATGTTTTCTTTATGCTATTGTAACTATATGGATTTATTTTTGGATATAACTTACTTTTGACTAAATAGTATATATATGGTTTTGTAGTTGATGTGTCGAACATTATATTATATTCCATTAGTTTATTCAAGTACATTGGGGTTTGTAATTGATGATTAATGTTAAGGGGAGGTATTTAGTGTCTTTCCTAGAACTCCATCAAGCTTAAAATTACACCCCCTAGACCCCCTTTCAAGATAAATTTGTAAATTTTTCGGTAGAAAAATGTCGCGGCCGAAGGCCGGTTCCTCTCAAATTACAGGCTCGCTATCGCTCGCCAGGAAAAAATCGACACCTAAATGGCACGAAAGTTCTTAAAATTGACAGAAATGGGGCGAAAGTTCTTAAAATCGCCAAACTAAAGTGGGCGAGCGTCTTAAAAGCTAAAAAGCAATGGGGCTAAACATGAGAGAGAAAGGGGTCCAGAAAAAAATCCCTCTAGTGGAAATCTCCCCTTAAGAGCGGGGTGTTACTAATTCATCAATTGGTTTCCCGAGATATACTTCCATAATTAGGAATAGGTGCAGTCCCCGAATGGTTATGGGTGGGCTACAGACTATGGCATAAGAGTGTACCCTCTTACATTTTATTCTGGCTTCTATTAGACGAGTTTGCGCAGTTTAAAAAGGATCTCCAGCCAGTAATAGGCTTCGAACTATCTCGCCTATAATTTTTTTTTTTTTATAGCCAGCCTCTTTTGCCCCCACAGATCCTTCTCAAGCCTGCATACAACAGTGTTAGAATGTAATTAAGGGGACCGAACTGCTTTTTATCTCTGGCTTATATCCATTCGGCCCCATTCAGCCTACTGTTTTAAGACGCTTCTCCCCATTCTGGTATCGATGTTTTCCTGGCGAGCGAGAGCGAGCCTTCATTGTATGGAGAAATCTGGCTTCTCCGGAGACATTTTTCTACCGAAAAATGTACAAACTTAGTCAGCTGTCTAAACCATAATCAAAAATAGGTGTAAATCGACACCTGGATGGGGATAAACGTCTTAAAACAGTAGGCTTAATGGGGTCAAATGGCTACTACCCAGACATAACAAAAAAAGCGGGTGGGTCCCCTTAAAAAGACGTCACCGGTACAGAAGGGGTTAAGGGAGACAGAGACGAGGATATAAAGGAATGGTCAAGGTCGAATGGCAACAAGTGAAAGTTTAGGAAAGGTCTGTGTGAGAGAGAGAGAGAGAGTGAGAGTGAGAGAAAGAGAGAGAGAGAGGGGTAGATCATATTAGCTGTTCTCAAAGAGGTGCTAATTCCTTCAAAACTACCTAAGAATAGGTAATATGTAATGTACCAGAGAGAGAGAGAGAGAGAGTGTGTGTGAGAGAGAGAGAGAGAGAGAGAGAGAGAGAGAGAGAGAGGGGTAGATCATATTAGCTGTTCTCAAAGAGGTGCTAATTCCTTCAAAACTACCTAAGAATAGGTAATATGTAATGTACCAGAGAGAGAGAGAGAGAGAGAGAGAGAGAGAGTGTGTGTGTGTGTGTGTGTGAGAGAGAAAGACTATGTTCACTACAAACTGAGGAGATAAAAGATGAAGATGAGAGAAAGAGAGAGAGAGTGAGTGTGAGAGAGACTATGTGCACTACAAACTGACTACATAAGACCCCCTCACCACAATATATACATCACTATATGTATGTCATGGCTCACAAGAACAAGAAAAACAAGAAGAAGAAAAAGGAAAACAAGTAAAATGCTTGTGAATGTGTTTGCTTAAGGGGGAATTAGTTACTTTTTCTCCCTCGTGTTTAGCCCCATTAGCTGTGAGAGTTTAAGACGTTCGTTCCACTAGTTGGGTGATCTTATGACCTTTCGCCTCATTTCTTCGTCACATGCTTTCATTAATAAATAAATTAGATTAATATTAAGAACTTTTGTGCCATTTAGGTGTCGATGTTTTCCTAGCGAGCGATAGCGAGCAGCCTGTAATTTCTAGGAGAAGGCCGTGAAATTGGTGTATTGAAAAATGTACAAAGTAATATTGAAGGATGGTCTACGGCTCTAGGGGATGTGTTTTGTTTAAGCTTGATGGAGGTCTAGCGAGGAAACTATAAAATAGATAAATTATATAGTTGGACCTAAAATAATATCCACTACCCCCTTACGTCCCCCCCCCCCCCCTTACCTAAGCTTCCTGTAAACGCCCCATCTCGCTCCACTCCTTATTTTTCTTATATTGCTGGCATAAAATTTTGGCTCCAAGGTTGTGATAGCGCCGCCCTGCACTTGTTGTTGTTGTTGTTGTTGTTGTTGTTGTTTGCCTTGAGAATTATTATGTGGATTGATGTCTTGGATGGATGGATGGCTAGATAGATGGATAGATAGATTGGTGGATGGATGGATAGATGGATGGATAGATGGATAGATAGATTGGTGGATGGATGGATGGATGGAGGGATAGAGAACAATGGAAATCTGCAAAAAGATCTATTGGCCCATACGAGGCAGATCCTTTCTTCCCTACATCTCTATTATATATATTTCCCTACACTAAGAACATCTCCCACTATAACCTATATAATACTATCTCTCTCTCTATCTATCTATATCTATATCTATCTATCTATCTCTCTCTCTCTCTCTCTCTCTCTCTCTCTCTCTCTCTCTCTCTCTCTCTCTCTCTCTCTCTCTCTCTCTCTCTCTCTCTCTATCTATCTATCTATCTATCTATCTATCTATCTATCTATCTATCTATCTATCTATCTATCTATCTATCTATCTATCTATCTATCTATCTATCTATCTATCTATCTATCTATCTATCTATCTATCTATCTATCTATCTATCTATCTATCTATCTATCTATCTATCTATCTATCTATCTATCTATCTATCTATCTATCTATCTATCTATCTATCTATCTATCTATCTATCTATCTATCTATCTATCTATCTATCTATCTATCTATTGTGGAGAGATATTGAATGTTGTTAATGAACAAAAGTATCTAGGGTTTATAATAGATGATAATTTAAATAATGACAAAGACGTAATTAGGTGTCGTAACAAGTTTTATAATGAATTTAATTGTATTTTACGTAAATTTGCTAATGTTAATGTTAGGGTTTTTACTCAGTTGTTCCAAAGTTACTGCTCAAGTTTTTATGGTTCTGAATTATGGTTTTATAACAAAAAGTGCAAACTTCCTCTTAAGCAATTTGCAATTGGTTACCACAAAGCAATAAAGAAAATGCTGAAATTAAAATATTGGGAAAGTAATCATCATGCATGTGAATTGGCTGGACTAATGACATTTAATCATTTAATGAATTGGTTAAAAATTAGATTTGCTCACAAATGTCTCCTAAAACCTTGCAAGTTTTTACAGAAATGTTTATTAAACCTTGATGAATACTTATCGTTAGGAAAGGAAGTTAACCATATCCTATTACATGAATATGACGTATCAGATTTGAAAACTAATGATATAAATGCTATCAAGTCAAGAATTATGTTTGTACAAAACCATGAACCTAGAATGCGGTAATGTATGAGGTTACTGTTATCTCTATTGTATATATGTAAAAAGTTAATTGTGTTGCCTTTTATGAAATAAAGATTTGAGTCTGAATCTATCTGTATATATGTAAAATGTTACCATGTAACCTTTTATGAAATAAAGAATTAACTAACTAACTATCTATCTATCTATCTATCTATCTATTATTAACCCCTTCACCCCCATTACGTCATTATCATCATATTCTGGTCACCATTAGACGATTTGCCTTAGTTTGTAATCTACCTCTACGACTCATATGGGTAAATCCGATCTCGATAAGCCCTCTTCGTAACATAGGTTCTTCTTAAGGGGCTCACCTGCTTTTTTTTGCTCTTTCTCTCCTTTTCTCTCTTGCTCTGGCTTGTATCCATTCGGCCCCATTCAGCCAACTGTTTTAAGAAGTTTATCCCCATCCAGGTGTCGATTTCTTCCTGGCGAGCGATAGCGAGCCAGTATTGTATGGAGAAATCCGGCTTCGCCGGAGACATTTGTTATCGAAAAATGTACAAATTTAGCTTGCTGTCAAAACAAAAATATTTATATATGCTGGCTCGCTACCGCTCGCCAGGAAAATTTTGACACCTGGATGGGGGTAAACGTCTTAAAACAGTAGGCTGAATGGGGCCGAATGGTTACAAGCCAAAGAGAGAGGGAGAAAAAAAGAAAAAAAAGCGAGGTGGGCTCCCTGAAAGCACTCTATTTGCATACATAATAAACGCACACATCATACTTACAAACAGTTTTCCTAAATCAACCATTTTAAATCATATTATCACCAACCTGCCAATTAACCCTTTCACGTTCATATGACGCAGAGGTTGCCAGATTAGCAATAAGAAATAGAGTTCTCTCACTCTCATAATTACCTCTCCAAAATTAGTTTTCTGCCCACAGCTAACTCAAAGACAACTGCAGAGGTTGAAGTAACTAAACTAAAGGTTTCTAAATACTCCTGATGGTAACAAAGGCTTTAAAGTATCCCCAATAGGCTCAACACAGCTAACTCAAAGACAACTGCAGAGGTTGAAGTAACTAAACTAAAGGTTTCTAAATACCCCTGATGGTAACAAAGGCTTTAAAGTATCCCTAATAGGCTCAACATTGCGTCATATGTCGGAGATGGTTAACCCTTTCACGCACAGGACGTGATTTGCGCCCTTTCTGGGATACTAAACCCGTTCAGTACCAGAGACGTCCTTTTCATCACATTCTGGCAACTATTAGACGCTTTTATTCAGCTTAAGGAGGACCTCTAGCAATTAATAAGACTTCTAACTATCTCAACTAACCTCTTTAAGGGATTTTTTTCTCGACTCCTTTCTCCCTCATGTTTAGCCTCATTGTTTTTTCTAATTTTAAGACGTTTGCCCCATTATTTTGACGATTTTAAGAACCTTCGACCCATTTCTGTCAATTTTAAGACCTTTCGTGCCATTTAGGTGTCGATATTATCCTGGCGAGCGATAGCGAGCCTGTAATTTAAGAGGAACCGGCTTTCAGCCGGGAAATTTTTCTACCGAAAAATGTACAAATTTATCTTGAAATGGGCTCAAAGGGGTGTAATCTTAAGCTTGATGGATATCTAGAGACCAAACTAAAAACCTCCCCTTAATTGCCACAGCTCCTTCCTAAGCTGCACAATATCGTTTAAATATAGCTAGAATAAAATATGACACACGTCGCTGGTACTCAAAGGGTTAAAAGCCTTTGTTACCATCAGGGGTATTTAGAAACCTTTAGTTTAGTTACTTCAACCTCTGCAGTTGTCTTTGAGTTAGCTGTGTTGAGCCTATTGTGGATACTTTAAAGCCTTTGTTACCATCAGGGGTATTTAGAAACCTTTAGTTTAGTTACTTCAACCTCTGCAGTTGTCTTTGAGTTAGCTGTGTTGAGCCTATTGGGGATACTTTAAAGCCTTTGTTACCATCAGGGGTATTTAGAAACCTTTAGTTTAGTTACTTCAACCTCTGCAGTTGTCTTTGAGTTAGCTGTGTTGAGCCTATTAGGGATACTTTAAAGCCTTTGTTACCATCAGGGGTATTTAGAAACCTTTAGTTTAGTTACTTCAACCTCTGCAGTTGTCTTTGAGTTAGCTGTGTTGAGCCTATTGGGGATACTTTAAAGCCTTTGTTACCATCAGGGGTATTTAGAAACCTTTAGTTTAGTTACTTCAACCTTTGCAGTTGTCTTTGAGTTAGCTGTGTTGAGCCTATTGGGGATACTTTAAAGCCTTTGTTACCATCAGGGGTATTTAGAAACCTTTAGTTTAGTTACTTCAACCTCTGCAGTTGTCTTTGAGTTAGCTGTGTTGAGCCTATTGGGGATACTTTAAAGCCTTTGTTACCATCAGGGGTATTTAGAAACCTTTAGTTTAGTTACTTCAACCTCTGCAGTTGTCTTTGTGTTAGCTGTGTTGAGCCTATTGGGGATACTTTAAAGCCTTTGTTACCATCAGGGGTATTTAGAAACCTTTAGTTTAGTTACTTCAACCTCTGCAGTTGTCTTTGAGTTAGCTGTGTTGAGCCTATTGGGGATACTTTAAAGCCTTTGTTACCATCAGGGGTATTTAGAAACCTTTAGTTTAGTTACTTCAACCTCTGCAGTTGTCTTTGAGTTAGCTGTGGGCAGAAAACTAATTTTGGAGAGGTAATTATAAGAGTGAGAGAACTCTATTTCTTATTGCTAATCTGGCAACCTCTGCGTCATATGTGCGTGAAATGGTTAAGTAAGACTATGTGGGGTGAGTAGGCGTATTCCATCATCTGCATAAAGAAAACGTGATGTTGCTTCTGTGACTTGGCTTTTATTATGTTGATATGTCTCGGGTAATAATAACATAAACACACACATATACACACACATATACACACACATATACACACACATATACACACACATATACACACACATATACACACACATATACACACACATATACACACACATATACACACACATATACACACACATATACACACACATATACACACACATATACACACACATATACACACACATATACACACACATATACACACACACATATACACACACATATACACACACATATACACACTTGCGAGTTGGGAAACAAACTCAAAATAACCCTTCGAGGATTATGATGCATATTAACAATCTATTCTAGCTTAGGAAGGATCTGTGCGGATTAAATGTAACGATCTCAATTGACCCTCTGACTTCCATGTAACCTTTCTTATCTAAACATGATCGTCGAATAATAGCCTGAAAAACGAAGAGAAATGCGTAATATTATCTTTAAAAAGTTTAAAAATAGAGTTCATGGCGCAATTGCAAAAGGAAAATGTTGGTTGTGTGGTATTTTATATAAATTATATATATATATATATATATATATATATAATGTTTTTATATAAATTATATATATATATATATATATATAATGTTTTTTTTTGTTTTTTTTGTTTTGTTTTTTTTCTCTGTCTCGACGCGGCCACCACCAGCTATGGGGTATGTGGCTTTGTATGTGCATACATACGTATGCATACTGTACTGTACCTACAGTACATACATACATACATACATACATAAACACATGCATACATACATACATGCATACATACATACATACATACATACATACATACATACATACATACATACATACATACATACATACATACATACATACATACATACATACATACATACATACATACATACATACATACATACATACATACATACATACATACATACATACATACATACATACATACATACACACACACATACATACATACATACTTGCATATATGCATATATGCATGTAATGTGCATATATTTATGTATATGTATGTCTGTGTGTATGTGCTGTCAATGGTTCGAGCCCGGTTGAGAATATAAGGTATATAATATATATATATGTACTGTACGTGTATTTATATGGTCATATGCACATATGTATGTAAATATACGTACATATGAGCGAGAACATATTGCTCACTAGCGCAACTTCTGATTATAAATCTATGCATAAGCATTATCTATTATTAAGTGTTCGCGTATCTTCATCCATGTATTTCCACCCTTAACAATAGAACGCCCAGCTTTTCCATATTTCGCCTTCTATCACACACACACACACACACACACACACACACTAACACACACACACACACCTACACTACCAAGGATTAACCTCCCATTGTTGTAGGCTGTACCTGACCCTACCTGAATGCTGCACCCTCTTTACCCTTCACCTCTTTACCCTGACCCTACCAAAACAGTTTTTGTATGTATGTATGTTTGTGTGCATACGTGAGTGTATGTGTATACGGACATGTGCACACTTACTGCATGTTCTTATGTTCCTATATATGTATGTATATGTATGTGCGTACGTACGTGTATATACGTATGTTCTGTATATGAGTAAGTAAAATAAATGTGTATATGTACTGTATATCACTTACTCTCATGGTTATTTTATGATAATTTGTATTCTGCACATGCATCATTATTGTATTTATTTATTTTGTTTGTAAACTGAGCTTACCATCTTCATATCTGTACATCTCATGTTCATCCACTAAATTGTAAAATGTGTATTTTCAACTCATGAGGCTGCCATTCTTTAATAAACCGTTTATTATTATTATTATTTTACATACATATACACACACATACATACACACATACATATATACATACATACAAACATACATGTGTTATTATATTTTTCTTGGACATGCATTATTACTCAAGATCTTGCCTAGATAAACATTTGTCTTTTGTGTATGATATGGCATATTTTGTAGTTATCATTTTTTCATATTGTTTTGCAAGTGCCCTATTTTCTTTCTTTCTTTCCTTTTTTCCCTTAAGGTCCTGCTCACATCCAATATTTTGCGTATGATATTGCAAACTATTTTTTGAGTATGATATTGCAAACTATTTTTTGAGTATGATATTGCAAACTATTTTTTGAGTATGATATTGCAAACTATTTTTTGAGTATGATATTGCAAACTATTTTTTTAGTATGATATTGCAAACTATTTTTTTTAGTATGATAGGCTATTGCAAACTATTTTTTTGAATGTGATATTGCAAACTATTTTTTTGAGTATGATATTGCAAACTATTTTTTTATTATATATTTGCATAAATTTTGTTTGTGCGTCATTTTTTGTTTTGAATATTAATCATGCTTTACATTCAGTAGACATTTTTCTACCGAAAAATGTACAAATTTATCTTGAAAGGGGGTCTAGGGGGTGATATTTTAAGCTTGATGGAAGTCTGGCGAGGAAACTCAAAAATAAATACATTAATAAATACATAGACCAAAAACCAAGCACTACCCCCTTAAGGGAACCCACCTCGCTTTTTTTCTCTTTCTCTCCCTCTCTCTTTGGCTTGTATTCATTCGGCCCCATTCAGCCTACCATTTTAAGACGTTTACCCTCATCCAGGTGTCCATATTTTCCTGGCGATCGGTAGCGAGCCAGCATGTATATATTTTTGTTTTGACAGCAAGCTAAATTTGTACATTTTTCGATAGAAAAATTTCTCCGGCGAAGCCGGGTTTCTCCATACAATGCTGGCTCGCAATCGCTCACCAGGAAGAAATCGACACCTGGATGGGGATAGACGTCTTAAAACAGTTGGCTGAATGGGGCCGAATGGATACAAGCCAGAGAAAGAGAGAAAAGGAGAGAAAGATACAACAATGGCGGTGACCTCCCTTAACATCCTGGCTTCAGTCAACCTCCTTGGCCTGTAAATTGTTCAACATTATACATTTCTTTTGAATACCTTTCGCCCCATTTCTTCGTCAATGTTAAGACCTTTCGTGCCATTTACGTGTCGATTTTTTCCTGGCGAGCGAGAGCGAGCCTGTAATTTTAGAAGAAACCAGCCTTTGGCCGGGACAATTTTCTACCGAATAATGTATAAATTTATCTTAAAAGGGGGTCTAGGTGATATTCTAAGCTTGATCGAGGTCCAGCGAGGAAACTAAGAAATAAATACATTAATAAATAACATAGATTAAAATTTAAAACTTGCAAACAAAGTCCAACCCAAACTGGGAGAAAGACAATATAAAGTCAAAACAACATATTAAAATCGCTATGTGGCAACAACGCTTATTAATATATAATTTATGAAATGAAAGACCATAAACCAAGCACTAGCCTTTTAAGATGTTGGCTGGAGTCAATCTCCTTGACCTGTAAATTGTTTAACTTGTCTATGCATTTCTTTTAAATTGCTTGTTCGTGTGTAAATATATGTTTTTTTTTTATTTTTTTTTTTTTTCATGTGTGTTTGTTTTTTGTTTTTTGTTTTGTGTTTTGGGGTGTTTCTTTATTTTTTGTGGTGTGTTTGTTGTGTTAAGTTTTGTTTTCGTGTTTTTGTTGGTGTTTTTGTGTGTTTGGTATATTTTGTGTTTTGTGTATATTTTGTTTGTGTGTTTGTTTTGCTGTCTTTTGTGGGGGTTTTTGGTGTGTGTTTTGTATGTGTTTTTATGTAATTTGTGTGTTTGTGTTATTTTGTGTGTGTGTGTGTGTTTTAATGTGTTTTGTGTTTTTGTGTGTGTTTTGTATGTTTTCTTATGTATTTTGTATTTATGTGTTATTGTGTGTGTGTGTGTGTTTTAATGTGTTTATGTGTGTTATTGTGTGTGTGTGTGTGTGTTTTAATTTGTTTTGTGTTTATGTGTGTTATTGTGTGTGTGTGTGTGTGTGTGTGTGTGTGTTTTAATGTGTTTTGTGTTTATGTGTGTTATTGTGTGTATGTTTTAATGTGTTTTGTGTTTATGTGTGTTATTGTGTGTGTGTGTGTGTGTGTTTTAATGTATTTTGTGTTTTTTTTGGTAGGTGTAGCCCTTAATTGCTCCTTTGAAGTTTGTTACGCATTTTGACAGTGTATTCTGGCTCTCAGTAGACGATTTTATACAGCTTAGGAAGGATCTGAGGTCTTTAGAGAGTGATATTGTATAACTTATTGTTTTCACTTTGACCAGCAGCATTCATATATAGCACAATATGTAATGAAATGTAAAGAAGACTATGGCAATTAACCCTCTGACTTCCACATATACCCTTCCTAATCTGAATAAAATCGTCTAATAATTGACAGAAAACGGAAAAGAAATGCGTAATCGGATTCCAGGGTATTTGTCTTTAAGCCCTTCACCATCATTACGCAATTGTCATCATATTCTGGTTACCATTAGACGATTTTTGTTTAGCTTCTAATGTATCCATGCGACTCAAATGGGTAAATACGATCTCAACAAAACCCCTCTTGGTAACATAGGTACTTCCTAAACTGCATAAAAGCTTCTAATTTTAGCCAGAATTAAAGGTAAAAAGGGATCATGATGCTGAAGGGGTTAAATTCGTATATGACTTTTGTTTTTTGAGTTTTAATTACCCCCTCATTAGCTCAGACTACCAATTAAGCCTATATGATTTTTTACTTGTCCATGCATTTATGTAATTGCTTGCTTGTGTGTGTGTGTGTGTGTGTGTGTGTGTGTGTGTGTGTGTGTGTGTGTGTGTGTGTGTGTGTGTGTGTGTGTGTGTGTGTGTTTAATTTCTATGTTTTATATTTTTGTTTCCACTTTAGCCTATAATTTTTAACTTGTCTATGCATTTCTGTATTTGCGTGTGTCATCGTATGTGTGTGTGTGTGTGTGTGTGTGTGTGTGTGTGTGTGTGGTAATAATAACAATAATTGTCGATTTATAGTTCATTGGAGCCCTGAGGCTGAAAATCTACAGAGTTTTTCTTAAACCTAGGTACAGTACAATGCTTATTCTACCTTAACTACGAGGTCACATGCGACCTTTGGCTGTGTGTGTGTGTGTGTGTGTGTGAGTGTGTGTGTGTGTGTGTGTGTGTGTGTGTGTGTTTTTTTTTTTTATCCCTAACTTAATGCAATTCCCGGGTGTGTGTCCTTGACTTGTTGTTCTCCGTTTTTTAATATCTTGCCCCAGAGTTGCAGTCCGCCTATAAAGTGCTTGTTTTCCCCGCAGATCTGGCAGTTGAGCTGAGGACACCGAGGAGAGAGGTCAAGAGTCACTGGGTCTGAGCTGCCCTTGCCAATGCCCAACAGTCGGATTTAATATCCAGCATCTGAGCTTCCAGTGAAAATTAGAATACTACAATGTATTGAAAGAGACGTAAATCGTCCATAGAGTTAGTGAAAAGACGAGTTTAAGGTGTCGAAAAGAGGCGTCTGAGTTGCGTAGAGTTAGGAGAGACAAGAGGACATCGAAAAAAGGCGTAAATCGTCCTTAGAGTTAGTAAAAAGACGAGTTTAAGGTGTCGAAAAGAGGCGTCTGAGTTGCGTAAAGTTAGGAGAGGCAAAGAGGCGTAACAGAGGCGTGAATCGTGAGTTAGAGGAGAACCCCCCGAAATGGACGCCCACCTCCAGATCGTACGGGCCATCCCAGTCCAACTCCTGCGACTACTGACGGTGGTGGTGTTACGGGAGGCGGGTCACCACACCTACGACGACTCCTACCGGCTCCTCCCGCAGTACGACTTTATCATCAGTGAGTCTTAGGGGGAGGGGTCCGTATTTTTAACCTCTAAACTTTGGGGGAGACACTTGTTACAGGCAACTTTACCTTTTGTCTCCTTCATACACATAGAAGAAGAAGAAGAAGACAGGAAGATATAATAACGCATTTCCTTTCTGTTTTCTGGCTATTATTAGACGATTAGTTGAGATAGTCATTACCCATATAATTCCCAAAAATCCTTCCTAAATTCTATAAAATCGTCTAATGATAACCATAATAACTTGTCAAAATGAGTCATAATCTTTAAAGGGTTAATATAAACTATAATTTATCAGTGGCCTTCATAATTTAAGGGAGCCCACCTCACTTTTTTTTCTCTTTCTCTCCCTCTCTCTTTGGCTTGTATCCATTCGGCCCCATTCAGCCTACTGCTTTAGGACGTTAACCCCATCTAGGTGTCAATATTTTCGTGGCGAGCGATAGCAAGCCATCATATATATATTTTTGTTTTGACAGCAAGCTAAATTTGTACATTTTTCGATAGAAAAATTTCTCCGGCGAAGCCGGATTTCTCCATACAATGTTGGCTCGCTATCGCTCGCCAGGAAGAAATCGACACCTGGATGGGGATAAACGTCTTAACACAGTTGGCTCAATGGGGCCGAATGGATACAAGCCAGGGAAAGAGAGAAAAAGAGAGAAAGATAAAAAAAAAAACAGTGACCCCCTTAATGTCATAATTATATTGCAACCGTAACGAGTCAATCTTGGATCATTACTCATGGCTTCATTGAAATTTCCCAAGATCTTGTCTAGTATTTTCGATTTGATTCCAGCCACATTTAGACGATTTTATGAAGCACAGGAAGGATATATGGTAGCTAAAAGGTTTAATTGAGATAGTCTGTAGCCTTTGTAATTGGCAGACGTCCTTCCTAAGCTGAATATAATCGTTTAGTAGTTGCCACACTATTATGAAAAGGGATGTCACCGGAACTGAATGGGTTAAAGGGGGATAGGTCATTTTTCTAGACCCCCCCCCCCTTCTCCCTAATGTTTAGCCCCATTAGTTTTCAGATTTTGAGATGTTTGCCCCATTATTTTGTCAATTTAAAGACGTTTTGCCCATTTTTTGTTTTCAATATTAAGACCTTTCGTGCTATTTAGGTGACGATTTTTTTTTTTTTTTTTTTTTTTTTGGCGAACGATAGGGAGCCTGTAATTTTGAAAGTTGGGTCTACAGTAGGTGATGTAACTTTAAGCTTGATGGAGGTCTAGGGAAACACACTAAAAACCTCCCATTAATATATTTTGTTTTTTTTTTTTTTTTTTTTTTTTCAGTCGGCGGAGGATCGGCGGGTAGCGTCCTGGCGTCGCGGTTGTCGGAAATACCGGAGTGGAACGTGCTGTTGGTGGAGGCGGGGGGGAGGCCGCCCCCGGAGAGCCTAGTCCCCGGGTTCAATCAGTTGCTGCTTCAGGGGGACGCCGATTGGAAGTATTTCACCGAACCCGAACCCAACTGCTTCAAGGGCTTCACTGGCGATGTAAGATTTTTTTTTTTTTTTTTTTTATGTAACTCATTGATGAATAATAATAATAATAATAATAATAATAATAATAATAATTGTAATCTATACTACTACTACTTATATTAATAATATTAAATAACAATATATAATAATAAACAATAATGCTTATACTAATGGATGATCATGACGCATTTTGACACTTTTTTTCTGGCTATCATTAGACGATGTCTTTCTATTTGTAACTCTTTCATTTATTTCTCACCAGCGCACTGTTATTCCTATTAATATTATTACTATTGTTTGTTAATGTTTGTGAGTATTTGTAACCCTTTCTTTCCTCCCCGCCAGCGCATCCCGTACCCCCGCGGGCGAGCGATAGGCGGCAGTTCTGTGATTAACTCCATGTTCTGGGTGCGCGGCAACAGGCGGGACTTTGACAACTGGGAGAATTTGGGCAACCCGGGTTGGTCTTACAAAAATGTGGTCAAGTACTTCAAGCGGCTCGAGGATTATAGGGGCAAGACCACCAGAAAAACAAGTAAGCGAGAGAGAGAGAGAGAGAGAGAGAGAGAGAGAGAGAGAGAGAGAGAGAGAGAGAGAGTGAGAGAGATGATGTATGATGCTGAGACATGGGCTCTGAAAGCAAAGGAGAAAAGAAAGCTGGATATGATGGAGATGAGGTGTTTGAGAAGTATGTGTGGAGTGACCTGTAGAGACAGATTGAGGAATGAAGAGATACGTAGGAGAGTGGGGCAGCCGGAGCATTTGTCAGCCAGAGTGGACAGAAGGGTGCTGAGCTGGTATGGTCGAATGAGAGATGAAAGGCTTACACAGAGAATATGTGAGTCAGATACAATGGGAGGTAGAGGGGTAGGAAGACCTCCATTGAGATGGAGACACTGTGTAGGACAAGCGTTGGAAGATAGAGGAATGCCTATAGATCAGGCAAGAGAAGTGGCAATATATAAGAATTAATAGAGAATGCTAGTGAATAGATGAGTGTAAACGCGGTCGTTTGGGAGAGATGGTCATGAGCCAGTTGGACTAGATAATAGTCAGTCAGGCGCCTGGCCCGAGGAGCCGGTGAAGGGTACCCTTGGATGCATGGTGGGCGGGCTTGTGGTGGCGGCTCCGCTGCGGGTCTGTCTGCTGAGATCAGAGCCTCTCCAGGAGATCTGGGACCTGGGAATGTAGCTGGGGACCCCAAATGGGCCTGGGTCTCCAGGTATTTCTCCTGGATGACCTAGATCTGTGTGATTTTGTTTTTTATTTTGTTTTTCTGATGTGTTGTGATATACCTGTTTGGGCTCTGACTCGAGTCTGCCACCCACTATAAAAAATATTTATATAAACTGTATATTTGCTTTCCACAGAGGCGATGCACGGGTTCGGCGGACCCATGTCGGTGGAGAACAAGCGGTGGCGAACCCAGATCATCTCAGGGTTCCTCAAGGCGGGTCAGCAGCTTGGGTACCGTATCGTGGATCCCAGCGACCCGGACCAGATAGGTAAGTTGTGGGGGGAAACTTTTGGAGGTGACTGTACCGATTGGCATGGTGGGGACTGATGAGAAACAAAAGAAACAGATAGAGAAAGGAAAGTGTAAGGGATGAGAGGCGTTTTCCTGTTTAGCTTTTTCTTCCAAATTTATCCTACTTCTTGATTATGACCCTCTTTTTTGCTATTTGATATCTTTCTTCCTACTTTTTCCTAGCTTTCCCTAAAAGGGAGGAAGCCGATACAAAGGCGTGGCTGGGGTAGGAATACCCGGCAGACCCCATAAGAGTCGCTAATACTAGAGTGACCCAGGGTTACCAAATCAAGTCAGATAGATAATAAATATGTGCCGAAAATTGCAAGATTAACAGCACAATCTCTACAATATCTCTAAAAAATGGCTCAAATCTACTGAATATCGCTAGAACAACAGCACAATATCTATCTGTAGTATGACATTATAAGCCCTGTATATATATTGCTATACATTTATCTCACTGCTTATATGCCTTTATCCCTGTAACTTTTAAACTCTCAATATTCTTATTAAACATTCTTCATTTAATAAACTCCCTATAACTTTATCTATCTCTTTAACATATAATATATTTGTTGATACTTCCACTTAATTCAACACCCATTTCCTCTGTAAATGTAAACTGTATAACGTATTTATCCGGTCATACGTCATACCAGAATGCTGAGTTGATGCTGTGTTGCTTCAGCATCCTTGAACCCAGGCGATGCCTTCTTACTCAGGCATCTTCAGTTAGACTTCAACAGACCTCAGCCAGAGAGAGTCAGAGCTCTTTACTCCCTCTAGACTCTAACTCACCCTCTATAGCCAAGCTCCTATATCCCCTAGATATATTAGACCACACAAGTCATATATCACCTTGCTCCTAAGGCTTTTATTACAAGCCTTATCATATATCTGTACTTATATACCTGTACGTTTAAACTTTTTATCACTTATCCAATACTTAATATGTTGCGTTATTACCTATAATCCCCTATATAAATATACTTAACATATTATATATCCTTAATCGAATTTAGTTACGCCCTCTATACCGACCACTCCTTTTAATCTCATTCAAGCTACATTTAGACGATTGTACGCAGTTTAAGAAGGACCTGTGGTAGAAAAAATGGCTTGAGGGAGATATTTCGAAGCTTGGTAATTACTAGAGGTCTTTTTTAAGCTGAATATAATCGTCTAACACCAGCCAGACTGTAGTTAAGGGGAGATCTCCACTTGAGGGATTTTTTTCTTGACCCCTTTCTCCCTCATGTTTAGCCCCATTGCTTTTGATATTATATAACGTTTGCCCCATTAGTTTAGCGATTTTAAGAACTTTCACCCCATATTAAGACCTTTCGTGCAATTCAGGTGTCGATTTTATCCTGGCGAGCGATAGCGAGCCTGTAATTTAAGAGGAACCGGCCTTCGGCCGGGACATTTTTCTACCGAAAAATGTACAAATTTATCTTGAAAGGGACTCAAGGGGGTGTAATTTTAAGCAGGTTAAAGTGTATGGGCAGTTGGGGGGAGGGGGGGGGGATGAGGAACAAAACTTATGTAGCCAACTGTACATCCAGTAACTGTAATCTGTTTCTTTTCAACTGACGGTAAATTGCAAAGTTCCCACCAAGATGTCTCAGTTATCTTGAAGAATGGGTAGTGAAATACGGTGCTAATTATATAAACGAGGTCTTCATATGATGCAGAGACATAGTGGCTTCATATTTTTCCATTAAGCATCGATAAATTAGCTGCTAAGGGATTCACTTTATCGCCAGCTGACAACACAACCAGTATAGGCATCCATCAAGGCCGGGATAATCAGAACATTTACCACACCTTATCTCCCTACGGTGCCGTATCTTAACCCTTTCAGTACCGGTGACGCCGGGTTTTTTTTCAGCTTCATATAGCTGTATTATATATTTGACTTAGGGGGGTGACCTGCCTTTTGTTATTTATGTCCTTTTCTCTTTCTCTGGCTTGTATCCATTCGGCCCCATTCAACCAACTATTTTAAGACGTTTATCCCCATCTAGGTGTCGATTTCTTCCTGGCGAGCGATAGCGAGCCATATGAAGAAATCCGGCTTCGCCGGAGAAATTTTTCTATCGAAAAATGTACAAATGTAGCCTGCTGTCAACAAAAATGCCGCTCACCAGTAAAAAATTGACACCTGGATGGGGATAAACGTCTGAAAAACAGTAGGCTGAATGGGGCCAAATGGATACAAGCCAGGGAGAGATAGAAAAGGACAGAACAAAAACAGGTCACCTCCCTTAAGCTACACAATAGACGTCTTATATATTAGATTTTAGCGACATTTAGACGCATTATATAATTATTGGATTTCAGCTTCATTTAGACGATGTTATGAAGCTTAAGAAGGATATGTGGTAGCTAAAGGGATTAATTAAGATAGTCTGTAGCCTTATAATTGGTAGACGTTCTTCCTAAGCTAAAATAAAATCGTCTTTTATTCCTATTTCTTCTTCTGTCCTCTTTTATCTCATATTTTTTCTTATTTTCTCCATCTTTCAACTTTGGGGGAGAGATTGATTTATACCCTTTCTCCAATCCTTCTATCTCTTTGAACCCCTCCCTTCCTATCCTAATTATCTTTCATCCCATCCTACACCTCCTCCTCCTTACTATATTCCTTTCTCCTCCTCCTCCTCCATCCTCTACTCCTCCTCCTTCATCCTCTCCTCCTTCTCCTCCATCCTCTACTCCTCCTCCTCCTCCATCCTCTACTCCTCCTCCTCCTCCATCCTCTACTCCTCCTCCTCCTCTACTCCTCCTCCTCCTCCTCCTCCTCCATCCTCTACTCCTCCTCCATCCTCTACTCCTCCTCCTCCTCCTCCATCCTCTGCTCCTCCTCCTCCTCCATCCTCTACTCCTCCTCCTCCTCTACTCCTCTCCATCCTCCTCCTCTCTCCTCATCCTCCATCCTCCTTATCTCCTCCTCCTCCATCCTCTGCTCCTCCTCCTCCTCCCCTCTACTATCTCCTCCATCCTCCTTCATCCTCAGCTCTCCCTCCTCCTCCACCTCTACTCCTCCTCCTTCATCCTGTACTCCTTCTCCTCCATCCTCTACTCCTCCTCCTTCCTCCTCTGCTCCTCCTCCTCCTCCATCCTCTATCCTCCTCCTCTCCCTCCTCTACTCTCCTCCTCCTCCATCTACTCCTCCTCCTCCATCCTCTACTCCTCCTCCTCCTCCATCCTCTACTCCTCCTCCTCCTCCATCTCTCTCCTCCTCGTCCACCTCTCTCCTCCTCCTCCTCCTCCTTACTATATTCCTCCTCCTCCTCCTCCTCCTCCATCCTCTACTCCTCCTCCTTCATCCTCTACTCCTCCTCCTCCTCCATCCTCTACTCCTCCTCCTCCTCCTCCATCCTCTACTCCTCCACCTCCATCCTCTACTCCTCCTCCTTCATCCTCTGCTCCTCCTCCTCCTCCATCCTCTACTCCTCCTCCTCCTCCATCCTCTACTCCTCCTCCTCCATCCTCCTCCATCCTCTACTCCTCCTCCTCCTCCATCCTCTACTTCTCCTCCATCATCTACTCCTCCGCCTCCTCCTCTTCGTCTTCCTCTTTTTCTCCATGCACCCCCTCTTCTCTCCATCCTCCTCCTCTTCCTCCACCCTCCTCCTCTTCCTCCACCCTCCTCCTCTTCCTCCACCCTCCTCCTCTTCCACTTCCCCCTCTTCTTCCTCTTTCTTATCCTCCTCAATCTCTCACTTCATCCTCCTCCTCCACTCCCCCCCCACCCCAATTGCCAAGAGATAGGCGATATATATAGAGCATTACACCCAACCAAAACTAGCCCATAATTATATATTCCAAACAGACCTAGTAGTGGCGGCGGTAGTTCGAGCCCGGACGCGATAATAAGAACACCTGGGGTTTCGAAAGTCACAGAACATTTAGTGGAATTTATTTATATGTTTATTTATTATTATTATTATTATTATTATTATTATTATATTAATTATTTATAAGTTTTAATTATTTATTCATATATTTATACGTTTAGCTTTATATTCTATTTTATTATTATTATTATTATTATTATTATTATTATTATTATTATTATTATTATTATTATTATTATTATTTTATTTTATTTTGTGCAACCAAGGTAAGTGGGTCGGCCTACAGGTTACAGGAGGCCTAGCTCATTGTAACCCAAATTATGCCCCTACTTTCTCTGTTGTAGAAAGTTTGTAGCGGTTTTTTGTTTTTTTCCATCGACCCTGGCCTATAGCACCAGTTCTCGCACGGGCACCAGTCAGTCAGTAGCCAACCCTTACTCCCACAAGGGGTAGGGAGGATCAGCAAGAAACACGAGAAGGGAAGAAGATGTGATAGGAGAACACAAAACTATTAAGGGGGGGGGGGGGGGGACCTGCTTTTTTTTCTCTCTCTGGGTTGTATCCATTTGGCCCCATTTAGTTTACTGTTTTAAGACGTTTATCCCCATCCAGGTGTCGATTTATACCTGACAAGCGATAGCGAGCCACCATATTTTGGATTGTGTTAAGACAGCTGGCTAAATTTGTACATTTTTCGATAACAAAAATGTCCCCAGCGAAGCCATATTTCTCCATAAAATGCTGGCTCGCCATCTCGTCCTTTTAATTATAGTTTGGCAACTATTAGACGATTTTATTCAGCTTAGGAAGGATGCTGCCCATTAAAAGGCCACAGACTATCTCAATTAAGGGAGGTTTCTAGTTTGTTTCCTACTCCTCCAGCAATCTTAAAATTTCACCCCCTTGACCCCCTTTCAAGATAAATTTGTAAATTTTTCGGTAGAAAAATTTCCCGGCCGAAGGCCGGTAACTCTTAAATTACAGGCTCGCTATCGCTCGCCAGGATAAAATCGACACCTAAATGGCACGAAAGGTCTTAAAATTGACAGAATGGGGCAGAAATTCTTAAAAATCACCAAACTAATGGGGCAAACGTCTTAAAATCTCAAAAGCAATGGGGCTAGACATGAGGGAGAAAGGGGTCAAGAAAAAAGTCCCTCAAGTGGAAATCTCCCCCTTAATAAATGATCTATACGGTCATTGTTCTTTATATCTTACCCAACAGGTTTCTCGGTGGTGGATTTCTCGTCCCGTAACGGCGTGAGGTGGTCGACTGCCGATGCGTACGTTAAACCCGCTGCCTCCCGCCCCAACCTGCACATCCTACCCAACGCTCACGTAACTAGGGTGGGTGTATAGTGAGTTTTGGTGTCTTATTCTTATATTATTGTTATTGTTGTTATTTTATATATATATACAGTATATAAAGAGTTAGTAGAGCGTCGGCTGCTGATCAAAGGGTCGGCGGATCGAGCCCCAACTGACAAAATGGTATTGGTAGATGTCAAGATCGGGCAACTTGACCTAGCAATGACAAACGCCTAATGTTAACCCCTTCCGTACCGGTGCTGTACTGTTCATTATATTCTGGCAACTATTAGACGATTTTCTTCAGCTTAGGAAGGACGTCTACCCATTAAAAGGCTGCAGACTAACTCAATTAAACCTTTTAGCGACCATATATCACTCCCAAGCTACATAGAATCGTGTAAATGTAGCTAGAATGAAATTAAAAAAGACCTCGTCGGTACAGAAGGGGTTAATAGCCACTCCTTCTCGGGAACTACGGCGTCTGGCAAAAAAAAAAAAAAAATTATGTATTCATTACTGTCATTGATTAAGTTAAGGTTTGTTTACACAGTTAATTGGTGGGTTCGTGAACACAAAACTAAATCTATGGTATGTATTTATGGTATATAATGCTTGTTCTATCCACAGGTGTTGTTTGACGAGAATAAACGAGCGGTGGGGGTTCGATACCAGCACAGAAGACAGGTAAGGGTACGGTGGCGCTAATAAGTCTTGTCTCACCTGTTATGACGTTTGGCTCTCTCTGTGCTGTATTAATGTATGTTAGATGTTGAATAGGGTGTATAAAGATAGGAACATGTTTGTATATCTCACTCGAAACGAATATATCAAGTTTAGCTATTGCTGATACCAATTATTGATCGAAACATACTTGGTGCCGAGACATCAGTTATTTGGCCGACTGTACCACTATTTTGTATTCAATATATAATGAGTGTTGTTATGGTCAAGCTAAATCAAGTAATTTATGAGATCTTAGTTACATTTATATCGATCTATTAGCCAATCCATCGATCCACTCATCCATCCATCCACTAGCCTATCCATTCATCCGCTCATCCATCCATCCATCCACTAGCCTATCCATCCATCCAGTCATACATCCATCCAGTCATACATCCATCCATCCACTCATCCATCCATCTATCAATCCATCCACTAGCCTATCCATCCATCCACTCATCCATCCATCCATCCACTAGCCTATCCATCCATCCAGTCATCCATCCATCTATCCACTCATCCATCCATCCATCCAGTAGCCTATCCATCCATCTATCCACCTGCCCATCCACCTATCCATCCACCCACTACCCAACCAACCCTCCACTAACCTATCTCTCCATCCACTCATCCATCCATCCATACCCTTCCCAACATAAGCAAACCCCTCTCTCTCCCTCATCCATCCATCCACCCATCCCTACCGAACACAAATAAACCCCTCTTCCCCCATCCATCTATCCTTCCATTCATCCATTCACCAACCCACTCACCCATCCATCAATCCATCCCTACCCAACTAAACCCCCCCTCTCTCCCCTCAGATGAAGAACGTTTACGCCAGAAGAGAGGTTATTCTGTCAGCGGGTGCCATTGGATCGCCACAGATTCTCATGCTCTCCGGCGTAGGACCAGCCGAGCATCTTCAGTCCCATGGGGTAAGTACTTATTATTAATCGGTATTTATCAATTCATATATTTACTTGGATGTGTGTTATCATTAGTAGTAGAAGTATTTTTATTATTATTATTATTATTATTATTATTATTATTATTATTATTATGAGTGTAGTAGTAGCAGTATTACACTCCATATCTTCCCCTATATCATACTCCTATATTCTCTCTCTCTCTCTCTCTCTCTCTCTCTCTCTCTCTCTCTCTCTCTCTCTCTCTCTCTCTCTCTCTCTCTCTCTCTCTCTCTCTCTCTCTCTCTCTCTCTCTCTCTCTCTCTCATACTTCCCTTTCACCCACCATAGCTCATAGTGTCAGCTCATAACGTTTCAGGGTGGGCTACGGACAGTTAAATATAGCCACACCTTATCTCTCTCTCTCGTTCTCTCTCGTTCTCTCTCGTTCTCTCTCTCTCTCGTTCTCTCTCTCTCTCATACGGGAAAACATGCACACCAACCACTAAAACACACATTTTAAGACCTTTAGCCCCATTTTTTTGTCAAAATAAAGACTTTTCGTGGCATTTACGTGTCGATTTTTTCCTGGCGAGCGAAAGCGAGCCTGTAATTTAAGATAAACCGGCCTTCGGCCGGCCGGGAATTTTTTCTAACGAAATATTTACACATTTATCTTGAAGGGTGGGGGGGGGGGGGGGGGGGGGGGGGGGGGGGGGGGGGGAGTTGGGGTGGGTGGGGGGGGTCTGTTGGGGGGGGGGGGGGGGGGGGGGGGGGGGGGGGGGGTGGGGGGGGGGGGGGGGTGGGGTGGGGGGGGGGGGTCTAGGCGGTGTTTTTCTAATCTTGATTATGGAGGTCTAGCGTGGAAACTAAAAGATTAATTAATACATGAATCAATAGACAATAAAACAAAAAACAACAACAACAACAACAACACCACCACCCACCAGCCACTAACCCCTTCAGTGATGCCGCAAACTGCCTTATAGATAGGCCGATGTTTTCTAACGGGTTTTGTCCGTATATTAAGTAGTTCCGGCTTCTGGGAGTTGTTTTTATTCTATTGCTCTCCGTTCTCTCTTCGGGTTTTTTCTCTCTCTCTCGCTGCTCGCTAGTTAGTTCTCTCTCTCTCGCTCGCTCTCGTTCTCTCTCGCTCGCTCTCGTTCTCTCTCTCGCTCGCTCTCGTTCTCTCTCTCGCTCGCTCTCGTTCTCTCGTTCTCTCTCTCGCTCGCTCTCGTTCTCTCTCTCTCGCTCGCTCTCGTTCTCTCTCTCGCTCGCTCTCGTTCTCTCTCTCGCTCGCTCTCGTTCTCTCTCTCTCTCTCTCGCTCTCTCTCTCTCTCTCTCTCTCTCTCTCTCTCTCTCTCTCTCTCTCTCTCTCTCTCGTTCTTTCTCTCTCTCTCTCTCGTTCTTTCTTCCTCTCTCTCTCTCTCTCTCTCTCTCTCTCTCTCTCTCTCTCTCTCTCTCTCTCTCTCTCTCTCTCTGTATATCTATTTCTGTATATTTATCAGTTTCGGTTACTTGGATTATTTCGTATCATTTCGTACCTTTATCGTCTCTCTCTCTCTCTCTCTCTCTCTCTCTCTCTCTCTCTCTCTCTCTCTCTCTCTACTAGAATTAAGTCCTGACCACCTCGTTTGTATCGTAAGGTCTGTGTGGCCAGTGTATCTATGTAAATCTCTCTCTCTCTCTCAAACACGGGCAAACATACATACCAACCACTAAAACAACACACACACACACACACACACACACACACCATTCTAACGGTAGCGACTAACTCCCTCCAAATAGGCCTACAGATGTGGCCTAAATGGTTAAGAACGTGTTTCACTTCCCCAAAGGCACACGTTCAACCCTTGAGTCTTAGGAAGGGTCGATGGAAGTCAGGGAGTTAATTGAGACAGTCTTTACAGTCAGTCAGTCAATCAGTTAGTCAGTCAGTAGCCAGCAAAAATTAATTGGTGGGTTGGTGAAAAGAAATGTTAATTTAGACCTTCTTTACACATGTAATCCTAATTCCTCCTTCTTCTTCCCCTACGTTAGATCAAAGTGCTAGCGAACGTCCCTGGGGTGGGGTACAACCTGAACGATCACCCCTACCTGACGGGTCTGGCGTGGACCATCACAAACGGGTCGGCCTTCCACATCCTGGACACCATCAGTCCCGGGGTCGCCGCAGAATACATTCAGCGGAGAGACGGTATGTATAAGGATTTTTAGGGATTTTGGAGTTGTGCTTTCGAAAGTTAACTCGGCAGCTGCGATAGACATGTTTTTTAAAGTGCCACCGGTGCGACGTCTTAAAATAACCCCTTCCTGACGACGCCCGTCACCTGACTGGGCACCGAGTTTCGGCTGTCATGTGGCCTGGGAACGAGGCAAGGTGTTGCAGGCAGCGCAGGGGGGCCTCATCCAGAGCCCACGGTGTTTGGGCTCATACTGATGTGTGACATCTGGTCAGAATACCTCTCTCCCAACCTGTCCGATATTATCGCTAAAGTTAAGGCTACTATACTCTCTCTCTCTGAAGATTGTAGTATTGATATGACATTGGATGCATGAAATTTGACACGTTTCATGGAAGGAATCTAGGAAATATCATACAATACCATGCTCAAAACCCCCACCCCTACAATCAGGAACATTCGCGACCGACCCGTAAAGATTGCATGGTCTTGTGATGAGACGCCCACAATTTTCATGGGCGGTGTTGTTGTTGTTTGGGTAACAGGAGGCGTGGGCTGACCAGAGGGGGAGAGAGAGAGAGAGTGTAGGAGGGATTGAAAGAGGGTAGGAGGGATTGAGATACTGTAGATTGATAGATATATAGATAGATAGACAGAGAGAAAGAGAGGGGGGGGGGGATACACAGAGTTACACAGATACTCTGACCACACAGATGTTTCAATCCCTACTAGGTGGTCCGGCCTTATTACTACTAGACAGGGTCAGCTTATGGTAGAAGAATAGGACAGCAAAGTAGAAATAGAAAGAGAGAGGGAGTGAGGGATAGATAGATAGAGAATGATAGGGCGAAAAATATAATTAACTCTACGGGGGATACACGCGGAGTTTCGGGCAAAAAACAAAACTAAGACATTCACTGTTTTGACCATTTTGTTTTATAACCTTGCAACATTTGAAAGGGTTAAGGGGGGATGATTATTTTGTCTGGCCCCCTTCTCCCTCATGTTTAGCCCGATTAGTTTTCAGATACATATGGTAGCTAAAAGAATTAATTGAGATAATCTGTAGTCATAATCTGTATAATATGCCACTTGGATGGGAATAAACGTCTTAAAACAGTAGGCTGAATAGGGCCGATGGAAACAACCTAGAGAGAGGGAGAACAACAAAAAAACGAGGTGGGCCCCCTTAACCTGAATGAAATAGTTTAACCCCTTCTGTGCCGCCGATTTTGTTTAGCTTAGGAGAGATGTGTGTGTGTGTGTGTGTGTGTGTGTGTGTGTGTGTGTGTGTGTGTGTGTGTGTGTGTGTGTGTGTGTGTCCACGATTAGGTGTCAAACTTGCCAAACCTCCCACCTCCAACCAGTGTGTCAGCTTGGGAAGTGTATCGGGTGATCAAGTGAGTGGCATAGACAGGTGGAGTAGGTTAGGCAGGTGACAAGGAACTAGGTAATTAGGTCGGCTTATTATTAACTTTTATTGGCCTTTATGTACAAGTCTTGGAGGGAATTGTGTGGATATATATGATGAGAGAGAGAGAGAGTGTGTTTGTGTGTGTGTGAGAGAGTGAGAATGAGTGCGTGTGTGTGTGTCTGTGTGTGTGCGTGCGTTTGTGTACATGAAGATGCCAGATATAATAAACTGTTCGCCACGTAACATAAATAACACATCGCGGTTACGTGTTACACTAGTTACGATCTGTTACACGGTTCGTTGACTGTGGCTAAGTGGCTGAACGAATGAATGGGGTGTGACTAAGTGGTCATGTCGTTTAAGGGGGGATGGTTGTTTTTTTTCTGGACCCCTTTCTCCCTCTTGTTTAGCCCCATTAGTTTGGATATTTTAAGACGTTCGGTCCATTAGTTTGGCTATCATATCACCTTTCGCCCCCATTTCCTTGTCAATTTTATAACCTTTCGTGCCATTTAAGTGTCGATTGTTTCCTGGCGAGTGAAAGCACGCCTGTAATTTAACAAGAATCGACCTTTGGCCGGGGGAAAATGCACAAATTTATCTCGAAGGAAGTTTTTTTTTTTTTTTAAAGCTTGATGGAGGTCTCGGGAGGAAACTAAAGAAACTTTTAAATATGTATATAAATTAACATATTAATACAATACGCTTTTGCCGCCGGATTTCTCCATAAAATGCTGGCTCGCTCTCGCTCGCCAAAAAACAAATCGACTCCTGGGTGGGGATTAATGTCATAAAAAAAGTAGACTGAATGGGGCCAAATGGATCCAAAACGTAAAAAAACAGGTTACCCCCTTAAGAGGTGTGTGTGGTTGAGTGGTGTAGTGGTTGAGTGGATGTGTGGTAATTTAGTTAAGGGGAGGTGGGTCGTTTTTCTGGATCCCCTTCTCCTTTATGTTTAGCCCCATTAGTTTTCAGATTTTAAGATGTTTGCCCCATTAGTTTGTCGATTGTAAGACCTTCCGCCCTACTTCTTTGTCAATATTAAGACCTTTCGTGCTATTTAGTTGTCGATTTTTACCTGGCGAGCGAATTTTAAGAGGAACCGGCCTTCGGCCGGGCCATTTTTTTCTACCGAAAATTGTACAAATTTATCTTGAAGGGGAGTCTTGTTTTGTTTTTTTCTTCTAAGCTTGATGGAGGTCTAGCGAGGAAACTAAAAAATAAAGGAATACATGAAGTAATACACCAACAAAACGGGCCATCTCCCCTTAAGAGGTGTGTGTGGGTGAGTGGTTGGATAATGGTTGATTGGCAGAATGGTAGAGTGCTGTGTGGTTGAGTGGTTGGCTTTGAAACACCACGGAAACTTTCACTCGCGTCGAGGTGCTGGAGGAGGAGAGAGAGAGAGAGAGAGAGAGAGGGGGGGGGGGGGGTCCTAAAGGAAAGACAGATACATAGATTGGTAAGTAAATAGATAGATAGAGAGAGAGAGAGAGAGAGAGAGATTTACATACATATATTTACATAGATACACTGTCCACACAGACTTTATGATCTTTAGGAGATGGCATACCCGATAGAAAAGAAGCAGAGAGAGAGAGAGAGAGAGAGAGAGATACATAGATAGATTAAGAGAGAGAGAGAGAGAGAGAGCGAGCGAGAGCGAGAGAGAGGGTACGAATGAGGAAGAATGGAAGCAGGAAGGAAAAATACAATAAATATACTGGAGAAGAACAGATGACAAATTGATACAATGACATTTGATCGCATCTGGTTCCGGACTCTCTCTCTCTCTCTCTGTTTACATTTATAAGACAGATGTATGGAAAGCGAGAGAATGACTAAGAGGGTGTATGAGAGCGAGGTGGAGGAACAGAGAGGGAGAGGTAGACCGATAGAGAGGTGGAAGGATGGAGTGAGGAAGTATATGAACGAAGGCGGTGCTGGTTGGGGGGAGGGGCGTCGACTGACTGGGGACAGAGGTGCATGGGGGCGGTTCGTTCGTGGCCACCCCTTCGGGGATCACGGCGTCAGGCAATAGATAGATAGATAGAATGTATTCTTGGGTAATAACACAATCTCCTTCGGTATTTGATTGGCTGATGGTGAATGACGTCATGTTTTCTCAGCCAATGAGGAAGACGTGTTGCCAGATGACGTCACACACTCCTGGCCAATGGGAGAGCGTGTTGCCCTATGACGTCACGCTCTTTTGGCCAATGGGAGAGCGTGGGAATCCGGAACCCAGATGTTAGAGAAATGCACAATCTGTTTTCTTCCTGTGGAGGGGATCAAAACAAAGTAACAATCTTAAAGTTTAAATTGTGAGCACATTAAATTATGTAAACGGAAAAGAATAGGTGAAATTGATAACATGCTCTCTCTCAATGGAGCCTTCCTAAGCTTAATAAGTGTACGTTAAATGTAAATAACAATAAGAAAAAAAAAAAAACACACTGACCATAAAAGCCCCAAGGTACTGAAATGGTCAATTTGGTATAATGACCAAGGAAGAAGAAAGGGAAATATCTAAAGTCACGAAAAAATTACACAACCCAACAATGACTGGGGGAAAAAAAAAGTACCCCCCCCCCCCCCCCCCCCCCCCCCCCCCCCCCCCCCCTCCCCCCCCCCTCCCCCCCCCCCCCCCCCCCCCCCCCCCCAAGCCTGAATGAAAATGTACATAGACAATATGAAGGACGTCAACAAACCTGAGTAAGCCTACCAAAAATGCAATGTAATTTTAACAGGGAATACATCTTGATATTTATGAGATTTATACCTCTCCATTGAAGTAGGCCCTATTACACCCACACCCACCCACACACACACACACACACACACACACACACACACACACACACACACACACACACACACACACACACACACACAGAGCAAACACCCTAACACAGTACAACACAACAAAAACAACCCAGAACAGCACAACACATAATGGCACAGCAGAGAATAACACAACAGCACAGCACAACACAGCACAACATATAATGGCACAGCAGAGCATACCACAATACAGCACAGCACAGCCAAACACAGCACCATATAACAAAACAGAACACAGCACAACACAGCCACACCAGAACACAACATTGCACCCTCTGGCTCAAGCAAAGACTAGGGATGGCTATCCTCCGGGGCAATGCCACCAGCGTCATGAGCTCAGTTCGACAGGACTGGGTCATGCCACTGTGTGAGGCCCGGGCAGGAGTGGTGTATCCGTAGTCTTTCCACAGTAGGGTAAAACAAAACATAAACTTTATTTGTATGTAACATGTGTGATGCACATAAATAAAAGGGGATGTGTCGGATGGTTGAAAGCCACAGTTGCTCGCGCGTTTGGGGCTAGCAACACGTATTATGAAAAACATGCATCCTCCTTCATTCACTGTCCCCCCCTTCACTCACTCAACCCCACAATTTGCCGGAGGATAACAGGTTTTTCACAATACGTAGACGGAGGTCTTTTTAAAAAACAACAACATTGCAACACTACACCACACAACACAGCCTAAAACAGCCTATCACAACACATCACAACACACAGCACACCTCTATGGAGTCTAAACAATGCAGTGAAGACTGTGAGTGAGAGATAGTGTGTCACAATGATTAAACTGTTCCTAGGGGTTGAAACAGCTGTGTGTGTGGTAATTATAGGTCACATACACAGGTACACACACACACACACACACACACACATACACTAACACACATACACTAACACACACACATACACTAACAGTCACACACACACACACACAGACATGATTAAACTGTTCCTAGGGGTTTGAACAGTTATGTGTGGAAATTATAGATCACATAGACACATACATACAAATATACTAACACCACACATACACAGTCTCTCTCTCTCTCTCTCTCTCTCTCTCTCTCTCTCTCTCTCTCTCTCTCTCTCTCTCTCTCTCTCTCTCTCTCTCTCTCTCTCTCTCTCTCTCTCTCTCTCTCTCTCTCTCTCTCTCTCTCTCTCTGCAGCGTGTGACCAAACCATCTTGACCTTTAACCTCTCCATGTGAGCTAAGAAAAGTGTTGTGACAAGAGGCTTTCGTTATTAGCTATTAAGGAGATAGTGGCTGGTGTTGGGGTCTATTAGTTAACTTATTCATTTATTTTTTAGTGTCCTCGCTAAACCTCCATCAAGCTTAAATAACACCCCCTAGACCCCCCTTCAAGATACATTTGTACATTTGTCGGTAGAAAATGTCCCTCGTCTTAAAATGATTGTATATATTTCATCCTTTACACGTTGATTATATTAGTGAAGGTATTGAGGGAAGAAGGGGTGTTGGAGAGAGAGGAAGCTGTTGGAGTGGCTTTATGTTGATTATTGAGAGGGGATAAGGGGTGTTGGAGAGAGAGAGGAAGCTGTTGGAGTGGCTTTTCTTATGTTGATTATACTATTTCTCTTCTCTTTCCAGGTCGGCTGACGGGGACAATCTCTATCGAGGGTTATGCTTGGCCGCTCTCTGGGGAGGGTGATCCGTACTGGCCTGAGGTGCAGATCGGCTTTACACCCTTCACAATAGGCAATGATTATGGCCTCATTACCGCACATGTACTGGGTATTAAGAATCAGGTGAATCTTGGAGTCTTTGTGTGGGTCTGTGTGTTTGTGAGCGATCATGTGTGTGTTTTTTTTTTTTTTTTTTTTTTCTATGTGATTGAGGGAGGCAAAAGGCATAACTGCCTATAGCGAGTGCCTCCCCCATAGTTGAAAGAGTGACAGGGCCAAAATCAAGGGACGTTCGAGCCAAAAATGCCTGGACACACGGAGTTTGAAGCAATTTAAGTTTGTGGGTGATTGCGTATGTGTGTTTCTGTGTGGTTGTGCTGCCATGCTTGTGATTGTGTTTGTGTTATAGTGCTAGTTTGTAAGAATAGAGTTTTCTTCTTTTTCCAACTTATTCATATTGCTTGTCTCATTACCCATCATCATTTCTCAATCCATTCATCAACTTATTCATATTGATTTTCTCATATCTCTCATCTTTATCAATCCATTCATCAACTTACCCATATTGTTTTTCTCATTCCACACCATCCTTATTAATGTTATTGTTTTTTCTCATTACCCATCATCCTTTCTCAATCCATTCATCAACTTACCCATATATTTTGTTTTTCATTTCACACAATCCCTATTTATTTTATTGTTTTTTTCTAATTACCCATCCTCCTTTCTCCCTGGCAGCTGTACCACGACTACTTCAACGAGCTGGGGGGTCGCGAGGGGTTCTCCATTGGGCCCTTCCTCTGCCGACCCAAGAGTAGGGGTTCGGTCACCCTTAAGTCCAACAATCCGTTAGATGCTCCCAGAATACACGCCAACTTTTTCGACCACCCTGATGATATGAAGGCTTTTGTGAGAGGTGAGTTTTTTATTGTTTATTATTTATTTTGTATTTTATTTTTGTCTTTTTTTTTTTTTTTTTCTTGGCTTTGTCTTTTTTTACTTTTTTGTTTATTTTTATTTTTTTAACTTGGCATGTAATTCACTAGCTATTCCTTGATAAACCAACCCAAATGCTCACTCCTCACACTCTTCTGTTTTTCCAGGCATGAGGTTCTCAATGCAAGTGGCCTCCATGCCTGCTCTCAAGAACGACTTCAAGGCCGAATTCTACGACAAGCCCATGCCGGGGTGCGAGGGGTACACGATCATGAGTGACGCCTACCTCGAGTGTTACGCCCGTATGCTGACGGGGACGACCTACCATCCGACGGGAACGTGCAAGATGGGGCCTGCTTCGGATCCCTTCAGCGTGGTTGATCATACCTTGAAGTGAGTTTGATAGGTGATAGGTAGACAGAGAGCTAAACATATACTGTAGATAGAAACAGAGGTGCATTTGAGTACTATATTTAACTCTTTCAGTGTGGGCATTTTGGCCTAAATTGACCTTCATTCCTTGCACATTTTCATGCATAAACAAGAGCCGGAACGTAATACAATGATATATCCGTGAAATTACAGTAATAGAGCTTTCCAATGACACCTGAATCATCTCTGTACGACATATGGATGTCTTGCAAAAGTTGGCCAAAATCGTTAAAAATTAACGGGTTTGATCCGTTTTCGCTATGTGTAACACTGCAATCATGTGAGAGACATCTCTGAGTTACCTCAGTGCTGGCCCAGACTTGGTGGGCGATGGATGTAGGCAACCCGCGCTGCCTGCAACAGCTTGCCTCGCTCCCAGGCTACATAATAAGCGGATTTCTGTGTCCGTCTGGTGACGGGCGCCACAACTTAGGCGTTAATGCAAAAGAAGGATTTTGAGGACTACACGCTCATGGGTGATTCCTACCTCGAGTGTTAGAAGGCACCACCTACCATCCGTTGGGGACATGCAAGATCGGACCTGCTTCAGATCCCTTCAGCGTGGTCGACCATACATTTAAATATTCTTACTTAAGATAAATAACGTGCATCTTCCTCAAATGTTGTATTAGATTAATAACGTTCATCTTCCTTTCCAGAATGAGGAGCGTCTCGGGCCTGCGAGTGGTGGATGCGTCGATCATGCCGCTGGTGACCTCTGGCAACACTAACGCGCCCACTATCATGATCGGGGAGAAGGCCTCGGACATGATCAAGGAAGACTGGGGCGTTCCTACCACCCGTCCGAGAGGGGGTTAACGCGAGGGATTCTAGATTATATAAGGCGACTATACTTAACTAAGGAAGGAGAGAGAGGGAGAGAAAGAGAGATAATGCGGGTGGTGACTTGTGGCAACACCAACGCGCCCACAATCATGATCGGAGAGAAGGCCTCAGACATGATCAAGGAGGATTGGGGCATTCCCACCACACTGCCGAGAGGGGGTTAAGATTCTTGATTATGTAAGGCGACTATACTTAGCTAAGGCGAGCTTGTATTCAACTTTGGCAATGAGGTACTGGAGATGGTGGACAAGTTTTGCTACTTGGGATATACCATCTCTGCCGGTGGTGGGGCCGAGGCCGCCACAATCGCCAGAATAAGATGCGGCTGGGGAAAGTTTAGAGAACTTTTGCCAATACTCACCATGAGAAGACTCCCTCTCCCCTTGAAGGGAAAGGTATATGCTTCATGCGTTAGAAGCACAATGACATATGCTTCAGAAATGGGACCTGTCAAAGCGGATGATATCAACAGAATGGAACACAATGAGATGAGAATGGTGAGATGGATCTGTGGTGTCAAACTGCAAGATAGGATATCAAGTGAGGAGCTAAGGAGAAGGTTAGGTATCAAGAGTATTGGTGATGAGATGCGTACTATCATTCTTGAATGGTTTGGACATGTGGAGAGGATGGATGAACAAAGCTGGGTGAAAAGATGCAAGTCCATGAATGTGGAGGGAGCTGCAGCAAGGGGCGGACCAAGAAAGTCGTGGGATCAGACTTTGCGGTCTGGACGTGAGACCAGAACCGCGTTTTATGTGGAGCACTCGGTCTATAAATATATGTATGTATACTGTATGTACATGGAAAAAGGGGTTGGTAAGCTTCACAGTGGTAACCATAAGTCGTCATCTAGTGTGGCAGAAAGGAAGCAACCAACACCTAGAGGCGCCACTGTAACCAACTAGTGCGACACACATGAAGCACCTAACATCTCGTAAGAGTTACAGGCTACTGAACTGCCTACAGTCCCGAGGTATAAACATAGAAAAAACAAAACCTGTTGCAACACTGTAGGAAGCCCCCTTCACTCGGGAGGGTGAGGCGGGAAGGCATTGTTCCTCAGTTGTAAGCCCAGCAGTCAAAATGGCTTCGCGGTATGGATGGGGTTAAGAATATAAAGGAAGGACTTCAAGGGCCCTATTAAGCCCAGCCTCAGGTTCACCTCATCCATTTTCTGCTTCTCATTCTCTGCAAACATTATATTGTATATTATTTTTGGTCGATAACGTCTTCTCCTATTCCAGTATCTTGTGTCGATATGATTCGGTTTAGGAAGGATCTGAGGGAGTCCGAGGGTAAACTGAGATGGTTTTCACATCTTTCATTCATAGGCCTTCCAATCCGAGGGATATCATCAAATGTTATCCAGAATGCGAAAAGGTTTATTTGCATAGAGCTTTTCTCCCCCGTGCAAAGATTCGCTTCTGATTCACAGAAAAATCATCACCTTATTTAAATGTTCTTCTTAAAACTATTATTCACATTTTCATTTAGCAATCTGCTCAGTTTCTATGAACAATCTTTGGATTTTGCTTACCATTAACCCGTTAAATCCCAGTGACGGCTCACAGCCTTCAGTAAAAAAGTGACCCACCAGTATCAGCGACGGTTCTCTGCCATCAGCAATATACGATCCTTGTTCTGCTAATATCTAGCTGGAGCTGCTAACATGACTTGGAGGCACTGCTGTGAGGAGTTGGCAACACTTAACATGGTTCCTAGCAGCTACTCCAGACCGGCTGAGTCAGCTACCCACCAACTCTTGAGCTGAGAGGGTGTTTGTCTTATTGCTTTTGGCAACAAATCTGTGGTACTGGAGGGTACTTTTAATCTACTATGCCATGGTACAGTATGGGTTAATGAAAAGTATGGTTATATATTTAATCTACTATGCCATGGTACAGTATGGGTTAATGAAAAGTATGGTTATATATTTAATCTACTATGCCATGGTACAGTATGGGTTAATGAAAAGTATGGTTATATTTAATCTACTATGCCATGGTACAGTATGGGTTAATGAAAAGTATGGTTATATATTTAATCTACTATGCCATGGTACAGTATGGGTAATGAAAGTATGGTTATATATTTAATCTATGCCATGGTACAGTATGGGTTAATGAAAAGTATGGTTATATATTTAATCTACTATGCCATGGTACAGTATGGGTTAATGAAAAGTATGGTTATATATTTAATCTACTATGCCATGGTACAGTATGGGTTAATGAAAAGTATGGTTTATATTTAATCTACTATGCCATGGGTACAGTATGGTTAATGAAAAGTATGGTTATATATTTAATCTACTATGCCATGGTACAGTATGGGTTAATGAAAAGTATGGTTATATATTTAATCTATGTAAGATAATATCCATAAATCAGTTTTCCTAAACACATGTGAAAAAAAAAAAAAAAAAGTTCTTCACGTACCTTTCTGAGCGACTGTACTTTAGATCATCGTCATCCTCAAACATCAATAAATCAGGGTTTTGTTTTAGACACGTGAAGAATAAAGACGAGTTCACATATTTTCTGGTGACTGTACGGTGGCGCTAATAAGTCATGTCTCGGCTGTCATTACGCTTGGCTCGCTCTGTGCTGTATTCATGTCTGTCAGATGTTGAATAGGGTGAGTAAGTGTCGGAACAAGTTGTATATTTCACTCGAAAAGAAGCACTCATAGTTAGATATTGCTGATACCAATTACGGGTCAAAATATACTTGGTGCCGAGACATCACTTATTTGGCCGACTGTACTTTAGATCAACGTCATCCTCACTCCATCGCCTCATTGTCACTGCATTATTATATAGACAAACATCTACCTTGTACATATAAAGCTATTTAGACCTTTTTTTATATGCATTTAGCATTTGTATTTTATTAGAGTTGTAATGTTATGTGTTCTTCCCCTGTCACCTCTTGTTTCCTTTCTTGTGTCTGTTGCTGATCCTCCCTACCCCTTGTCTTATTCTGATTTTAGTAGTTTAGTAATTTTATATGTTCTTCTCCTGTCACCTCTTTTCTGTGTGTGTGTGTGTCTCTTGCTGATCCTCCCTACCCCCTGTGGGAGTAAGGGTTGGCTACTGACTGACTGACTGTAATGTTTCTTTTAATTTATATTGGTGTTTTATTCATTCAATAATAGTAAGAACCTTCAAATATTTTCTGATATATTTCGGATCCAATTTTGCGTGTCCACTAATATGACATACAGTACACCCAGTGTAAAGAAAAACATAACACAAAACAAACCACATTACTCTTAACCCTTTCAAGATACGATGCGCATTTTTTCTGTTTTCATCTGGCTATTATTGGACGATTTCATTCAGATTAGGAAGGGTGTATGTAAGTCAGAATGTTATTTCAGACAGTATTTTTTGTTTCTCTCAGCTTCACACAGATCCTTCCGTAAACTAATAAATTGTCTAATAATAAGCAGAATAAGTTAAAAAATTAATGTGTAATGATAAACTGAAAGGGCTAAATGCTGCTCAAAGTAATGTGTTAATGTGTAATAATATGTGTAAGATAATTTTATCTAAGTTAACCCTTTGAGAATTATCACGCCTTTTAGTAGTTTATTTTGACGATTATATTCAGTACGACAAGGATCTGTGGGAGTCGGAGGCATCATTGAGTTGGCTTTGGCCCTCTCAGCTTCCAAGAGGTCCTTCCTAAACTGCATAAAATCGTCTAAGGATCCCCAAAATATACTGGTAAAAGGCGTCATGATCCTCAAGGGTCCTTTCTGTACCGGTGACGTATTTTTAATTGGATTCTAGCTGTATTTAGAAGATTTTGTGCTGCTTGAATTAAGAAGGATCTGTGGTAGTACAATGCGAGATAGTTCGAAGCCTATTAATAGCTGGAGGCCCTTTTGAAAATGAATAAAATTGTCTGATATTAGCCATATTAATGTTAACAAGACGTTGCCGGTACAGAAGGGGTTAATGTGAGCTGTAAATATATATATGGTTATAGGTAGCGCCAGCAAACTTGACAATAATTTTGACCCCTAACTTCTTTTAACTCGAAATGAATGAAAGCAATCGGGCTGACGTTTCTATCATTTGGGAAGAGTCCACCAGGAAATTGGTGTGAATATTTACAGCCAGTTTGCTCTAGACCCTTTTGAGTTACAGGGAAGTCAGGGATCAAGATTATTGTCAAGTTCATTGGCGCTACTTAAGCTGGTATCACACGAGCGCTTTTTCCCTCAACATTTATCCTTAACACTGGTCTGGCAGCTTATGAGATTAACATGTATAATATTCCTGCTGCCTAAATTCATCTATCATCAGCCTAGTTTCCGATACCAGTGCAAAATACTCCAGAAACGTTGCCAGAAATTTTTTGATTATCGAATGTTGACTATTAAAGCTCTCGTGTGATAGCGGCTTTATAGTAGTGAGTGGAGCGAGTTGTGTATAGATGTTCAAAGTGTATATTGCCTGTACAATATGTCTGTATTTAAGGTGTATAATAATATAAGAGCTTATGTGTGTGTGAGTACTGCGTTTTATATCCTATGACCAACTATATTATTTTGACTAACTAATTAAAGGAAGGGAGGCAAGTTGATATCATCCATGATTATTATTATTTTATTCATAATATTTTAATTTAATATTTTAAATATTTATGTATTTATTTAGCTAGTTAGTTGAAGTAGGACCCGAGCCCCTTTTCGAGAACTCCAGTCCCTTCGACCTTTAGTATGTATGTACAGTACGTATATATTATATACTCAGGCGACAGGCACATACCCCATACCTGGGGGTGGCCGACTCGAGATAGAGCCCGAACTGAAAAAAAACATTTAAAGTAACAAATTCTTATGGTCCGGGACCACTTTCGCGTTCCCTCGCTCCTTTCTCTGTCTCGTCTAGTAGGTAAATTATACACGGGGAGGAGGATTCCTAGCGGCCCCCAGAAGAAGAAGTAGGACAGTAAAAGAGACAGACAGAAACGGGTAAGGTAGGGTAGAGGATGCCAAACCTCACTCTGGATAGGACCAGCCCTCACCCTTTAGTACAAGCCCCAAAACTCGTTGTTACTGAAGAGATGTGTAATTGTAAGTAGCAGCTTGTATGTGCTGTACGTGAGCGTCATTTTGGTTTTATTTCAGCTACATTTAGACGATTTTATGAAGCTTGGGAAGGATATAATGGTAGCTAAAAGGATTGAGATAGTCTGTAATCTATTAATGGGTAGGCATCTTTCCTAAGCTGAATAAAACCCTTTAATAGTTGCCAGAATAAAATTAAAAGGATGTCACCGGTACTGCATGGTTTCGGTATGGTGCGTATTGTAGTCTTCCCTCAGATATATAATAGTTAGTCAATAAAAGTTGGTTTTCTTTTACACATCATTTCTAAGAAAACGTACTTTTAATAGCCAACTATTATATATTTGTCGTAGGCGGGCAGCAATGAATCTTCAGTATTTACCCCTTATGTACCAGGGACGTCCTTTTCATCATGTTCTGGCAACTAAGAGACGGTTTTGGTCAGCTTAGGAAGGATGTCTACCCGTTTAAAAATTATAATTATCTCAATTAATCCTGTTAGCTACCATGTATCTTTCCTAAGCTTCATAAAATCGTCTAAATGCAGCTGAAATAAAATCAACAAGACGCCGCTGGTACTGTACTGGATAAGGGGAGATGGGTTGTTTTTCTGGCCCCCTTTCTTCCTCGTGTTTAGCCTCATTAGTTTTGAAATGTTAAGACGTTCGGCCCATTAGTTTGGCGATTTTTATACCTTTCACCACATTTCGTTGTCAATTTCAAGACCTTTCCTGCCATTTAGGTGTCTTTTTTTTTCGGGAGAGCGATAGCGAGCCTGTAATTTTAAGAGGAAATCGAAAAATTTACAAATTTATCTTGAAGGGGGTTCTAGGGGGTGTTTTTTGTTTTTGTAAGCTTGATGTACCGAAAAGGTGAACATCATTTCAGTTTTACGTTTATAATTATTTTAAGAACTTTCATTGTCTCTCAATTCATATTTTTTCCACTGTTCTGTAAATACCGGCCTCTTGTATGGAAGGTTTGTTTATGTTGTAATATATAAGGTTCATTAGAGGTGTTGTTTCTCTCTCTTAGATCGAGGTAAATAATGTTGATTCTTTGTAAATAAAATTAGAAAAAAATAACATGGTTTTGCTCTCTACCTTTACATGTAGTCATTGATTTTCTTCAATTTGATAGACATTCTCTAGCCATATGAGGGCTCATTGGGGCAGGAGGCTAGGAATCCTCTTCCCCTTGTAAAATTCCCCTACTAGACAAGACAGATGGGTGTAAGTGACTCTGTGTAAGTGAAGCACAAAGGGAATCAGTAAGACAGGCCAAGCAAATGAAACAGGAGTTCCAGCGACTTCTTATCAAATGCCTACAGCCTCTCCTGGGTATAGCCCTGTTCGATTGGTGCCTACAGTCTACCCCCATTCCCCCTATTAGTCGCCTTGTACGACACACAGTAAGACGCGTGGGGCATATTCTTTGTTTCCTCCACCATAAGATGAAGGCCCCCTTACCCCCTGGGGGGATGGAAGGAACGTCTTAAAATCTCAAAACTAATATACTAAACACGAGGCAGAAGGAGGTCCAGAAAAAGCGAGTAGTACCCCCTTAAGCCGGTGTCACACGAGAGCTTTTATAGTCAACATTCGATAATCAAAACATTTCTAGCAACATTTTTTGGAATACTTTGCTGAAAATGGCAAAAGTAAAGAAATTCATCAATAATAATTAACCCATTCAGTACTGGTGACGTCCTTTCCATTATATTTTGGCAACTATTTGGCGATGTTATTCAGTTTAAAAAGGGCCTCCAGCAATTAACAGGCTTCGAACTATTTCCCTTGCCCCTTTTCACTAGCACAGATCCTTCCTATAAATTGCACAAAATCGTCTAAATTTACCTATGATAAAATTTAGAAATACGTTGACGGTACAGAAGGGGTTAAGCCAAATATAATAACCCACAAACCGTCGGAGCAGATAGTAAATAAGGTCCTTCATTTGTGTCTTACAGTGTACACTCCAAGACCAAACTCGTGTCCCAAAATACTCGCAATCACCATAGTGTAATTAAGGCCAGATTTTCACTTCTTAAGGTGTTTTTTTCTGGATCCCCTTCTCCCTTATGTTTAGCCTCATTATGTTTGACATTTTAAGACGTTTACCCCATTAGTTTGGTCCCATATATGTCAATGTTAACACCTGTCGTGCCATGTTTAACATTTGTCGATTTTTTCCTGGCGAGCAATCGCAAGCCTGCAATTTAGGAGGAACCGGCCAAAAAATGTACACATTTATCTATTAGGATAGCAAGTTTTCTTTTACACATAATTTCTAAGAAAACGTACCTTTGATGACCAACTATTATATATTTGTCGTCGGACGGCAGCAATGAACCTTCAGAATTTACCCCTTATGTACCAGGGACGTCCTTTTCATCATGTTCTGGCAACTAATAGACGCTTTTGGTTAGCTCAGGAAGGACATTTTTAAAAGCTTGATTGAGGTCTAGGGAGCAAACTAAAAATCTCCCCTTAAAATGGAGTACCTGTAATACACAAGAAAATATACTGCTAATTCAATCCTACTAATTTTCCTTCCATATATAAAATCATGAAGTGTGTACAAAGTCCATGTGGGCAACTGTACATTAAATATTATTTGATTCTCGCGGAAATTTCACTTCATCTGTTTTATGGAGGAGTGATATCGATGCCAGCGTTTCGGTTTAAACAGTAATTATCCCTGCATCACAAGTCCTATATGCATATATCAAAACCTTCCAAATACATAATTTATAATAGACTATGTGCTGTGAACGCCCTAAGCCTGAAGGTGATGCGGAAGTTGATTAATTAACTATCTTAATATTCGAACAGGACTCGTGAATCGGTGGGGAGGGCCAGCTTGAATGTGACGTCATTAATCAGTTCAACCATTTCATTGGAAGGTGGAGGACGTGTCTGTGGTGGCTCTTCGTATGTTACCGTATTTAAGGTGTGTATGGGGATTGTTATTGTGTATATGACATGTGTATTGATATTATATTAATGTTTAGGTGGTCATTCATGTAATATAAAAGAGTAACATAAGAAAATTGTGAACTTATGTTCTGTTTGAGCCGGTTCCCGTATGCTATGTCGTCTGCATATATCCTAACAACTAGAACTTACGCGAAAATCGTTGACCTCCTAGACATTTATATAATAACAAACTATACGGTGTGTGTACATTGTGTTGGTGAGGTGTGTGAATATAGAGTGGGTCATTACAAGGTACAAACTAGCAGACGAGGTGACTTCGCTGTTGGCCACCCCCCACCTCTCCCTCTCCCCCTCCCCCTCCCCCTCTCTTGCCTTCCCCATCCCTGCTCCCCCTCCCCCTCCTTCAATCCTCTCCCTTCCTCCCCCTCCTTTCCTCCTCTCTCTTCTTTCCCCCCCCCCCCCCCCCCCCCTTTCCCTCTCCTCTCCTCTCCTCTCCTCTTCTCTCCCTGACACCCTCACCCAACTTTCCCTCCACTCTACTTCCCCACCCCCCATAATTTTTCCTCGCCTCCCCACATCCCCTGTCGTTCACAATTCAGTATTTTTGGTATATAAACAGTATACGAATTATATATCCAATCATTGTTATTGGGTTAGGTCTACGATGATTTAGATGCTGCCTTAACAGTTGATCCTGCTAGCTAATCCCCCCCCCCCCCATTCTCTTTCTCTCTTACACACTCTCTCTCTCTCTCTCTCTCTCTCTCTCTCTCTCTCTCTCTCACACACACACACACACACACACACACACACGTTTAGCCTGTAGGGGTATGATTTTCTTCTGCATACCATGTAGGGGAGGTGTGGTAGAGTGGTCATGCCACTGGACTGGTAATCCAATGGTCCCGGGTTCGAATCCCGATGTATCAATGGGAAGATATTATTGAGATGGAATTTGTGCTGTACCTAGTATCAGTGCATTACCACAAAGCCCACCGAAACGCCAAAAAAAAAAAAAAAAATACGGCAAGAATGTAGTTGCCGTGTGTACCGCCCGTCTTCTTTACACTGTTATATTATTTACTTTATTTGTCGATTTCATGTCACTCCGAACCTAGATGTGTGTGAATTTGTATTTTTTTTTTTTTTTTTTATGTGTTAATTGTTTTCTGTTATTATGTTCCTTTTCGGGCTCTGTCTTGAGTCAGCCCCCCCCCCCCCCCCCCAAAAAAAAAGGAAAAGTGGGGATTGAGCCTGAGTATATAATTATACTATTACATAAATACATGTAACTCCGGCCCCTAGTTTTACCGGCCCTAGTCACCCCGGCCTCCCATCCTAGTAACACCGGCCTCCCTGTACACTAACCACGATCAACAGATGTAATGTGTGAAAAATCGACTCAATTATAATTATTTAGTTTGGGAAGGAATTGCGGCATTTCGGACCAGAACAGTGACTAGCGACCAACACCTCAACGCCTCCACCCACACCACACACAACGCGCAGGTCTATCACGCAGTCCTAGCAACCAACCAAACATATCCCTAGCAACCCACACGTCCATAGCAACCCTCACATGACCCTAGCAACCAACGCCTTCCCCCACACCACACACAACGCGCAGGTCTATCACGCAGTCCTAGCAACCAACCAAACATATCCCTAGCAACCCACACGTCCATAGCAACCCTCACATGGCCCTAGCATCAGACTCCTCCCATATCACACACACAGCGCGCAGGTCTACCACGCAGTCCTAGCAACCAACCAAACATGTCCCTAGCAACCCACACGTCCATAGCAACCCTCACATGACCCTAGCAACAGACTCCTCCCCCATACCACACACACAGCGCGCAGGTCTACCACGCAGTCCTAGCAACCAACCAAACATGTCCCTAGCAACCCACACGTCCATAGCAACCCTCACATTACCCTAGCAACCGACGCCTCCCCCCACACCACACACGGCGCGCAGGGCTACCACGCAGTCATAGATAGATAGATAGATAGATAGATAGATAGATGAATGATATGATATGCTGATGTGCCTGTCTATAAAAATACGCGAGTTGTGATCATGTTGACCAAAATAAGTAAGGCCGGAGTGACTAGGGCCGGAAGAACTATGGGCCGTAGTGACTTGGTTCCCCTTTTCACACCCTCTCAATACCCTTTTAATTATCTTAATCCTCCCCACTCCATTCGTGCCCCACCCACCTTCCTTCACACTGCATTCACCCCTTTCCTGCCTCCCTCCCTCCACACTGCATTCACCATCTTCCTCCTTCCCTCCCTTCCTCCACACTGCATTTACCCCTTCCCTCCCTCCCTCCACACTGAATTCACCCCTTCCTCCCTCTCTACTGCATTCACCTTCCTCCCTTCCTCCACACTGCATTCACCTTCCTCCCTTCCTCCACACTGCATTCACCCCTTCCCTCCCTCCGTCTTTCCACACTGCATTCATTTCCCTTCCTCCCTCCATACTGCATTCACCCCCTTCCTCCCTCCTTCCCTCCACACTGCATTCACCTTCCTCCACACTGCATTCACCACCTCCCTTCCTCCCTGCACACTGCATTCACCTTCCTCCCTCCCTCCACACTGCATTCACCACCCTCCTCCCTCCACACTGCATTCACCCTCCACCCTCCCTCCCAACTGCAATCACCACCTCCCTCCCTCCCTTCTCATTGCATTCATCTCCCTTCCTCCCACCTCCCACACTGCATTAATATATTGTATTTGTTATCCTTTTCCTGGATGACCTAGATGGGTGTGAATTTGTGTTTTTATCTGTGTTTGTTCGTTGTTTTATGTTGTGTTTGGGTTTTCCCTGTTTTTGCTCTGTCTTGAGTCGGCCACCCCCAAGAAAAAAGGAAAACAAATAATAAGATAAAATAAAATAGAACATAAAAATAAAAATTGGAAAAATGGGGATTGGGCCTGAGCATGCAGATAGATAGACAGATTCTGTTCATTCCCATGATTGTATGCAGTGTAGTCTTGACCAACAATACGTGATACTATTTTAACCCCTTCTGTATTGTGGCTACTATTAGACGATTTGATTCAGTGTAAATAGGGCATCCAGCAATTAACAGGCTTCCAACTATCTCACGTAACCGTTCTTACTACCACAGATCCATCTTAAACTGCCCAAAAGTGTTAAAATATCTATATCTATCTATATGCTCAGGCCCAATCCCAATTTTTCCTAACTTTATTTTTATTTTCTATTTCATTCTATTTTATTATTTTTTTCCTTTTATAATAGAACTAGAATAAATGACGTCACCGGTACAGAAGGGGTTAATAAATGACGTCACCGGTACAGAAGGGGTTAATAAATGACGTCACCGGTACAGAAGGGGTTAATAAATGACGTCATCGGTACAGAAGGGGTTAATAAATGACGTCACCGGTACAGAAGGGTTACTAAATGACGTCACGGTACAGAAGGGGTTAATAAATGACGTCACTGGTACAGAAGGGTTAATAAATACGTCACCGGTACAGAAGGGGTTAACAATCATATACGTCACCGGTACAGAAGGGGTTAACAATCATATACGTCACCGGTACAGAAGGGGTTAATAAATGACGTCACCGGTACAGAAGGGGTTAATAAATGACGTCACCGGTACAGAAGGGGTTAATAAATGACGTCACCGGTACAGAAGGCGTTAATAAAAATCCAAGTACAGAGATAATAAATGACGTCACCGTACAAGTTAATAAATGACGTCACCCACAGAATAATAAATGACGTCAACCGGTACAGAAGGAAATAATGACGTCACCGGTACAGAAGGGGTTAATAAATCGTCACCTACAGAAGGGGTTAAGTAAATGACGACCCACAGGTACAGAAGGGGTTAAAATGACGTCACAGGTACAGAAGGGGTTAAAATGACGTCACAGGTACAGAAGGGGTTAAAATGACGTCACAGGTACAGAAGGGGTTAAATGACGTCACCGGTACAGAAGGGGTTAATAAATGACGTCACCGGTACAGAAGGGGTTAATAAATGACGTCACCGGTACAGAAGGGGTTAATAAATGACGTCACCGGTCATAGGGTTTAATAAATGACGTCACCGGTACAGAAGGGGTTAATAAATGACGTCACCGGTACAGAAGGGGTTAATAAATGACGTCACCGGTACAGAAGGGGTTAATAAATTACGTCACCGGTACAGAAGGGGTTAATAAATGACGTCACCGGTACAGAAGGGGTTAATAAATGTTTACTTTATTAGAAATATGCCTATATAATTATATTACTAATTATTATAATATGCCTATATAATTATATTACTAATTATTATAATTCTTCCTTCCAGAATGTGTGGGTTTTGGTGCTTACCTATTCAACTGCCAACGCTACCACCACCGCAACTACTGCCAACACCGCTACCACCACAACTACTACCACGGCTACCACCACAACTACTTCAACTACTACCACCACAACTACTTCAACTACTACCACAGCTACCATTACTACCACCACTACGACTACAGCTATATTGTACGGTATGGAGACGGTGGCATTAACAAACAAGACGGGAGGCAGAGTTGGAGGTAGCAGAGTTGGAGGTAGCAGAGTTGGAGGTAGCAGAGTTGGAGGTAGCAGAGTTGGAGATGCTGCGATTTTCGTTGGAAGTGACAAGGAGGGACATAATTAGAAATTAGTATATTAGAGGAACAGCGCATGTACGGCGGCTCGGGGACAAAGCGAGAGAGGCAAGATTGAGGTGGTTCGGACAAGTGCAGAGGAAGGATGTGGAGCATGTTGGGAGGAGGATGCTTGGGATGGAGCTGCCAGGTAAAACTAAAAGAGGAAAGCCAAAGAGGAGGTTGATGGATGCAGTGAGGGAGGACATGCGGGTGGTTGATGTGACGGAGGAAGATGCAGGGGACAGGGTGAGATGGAGGCGAATGATCTGCTGTGGCGACCCCTAAGAGGAACAGCCCAAAGAAGACCACCAACACTACGACTACCACCACGGGTACCACAATACTACCACAGGTACCACAACTACCACCATCCCAATACCACGACTACCATCACTGCTACTACTACCACCCCTATTAATATAACTACGGCTACCACAATTACCGCCAATATCATTATAACCACCACAACTACTACCACCACGGCTACCATCACCAACATGGTTACCACTATAACCACCACGACTATGACCACAGCTACCACAACTATGTCTACCACCACCACTACTACTACCACCACAGCTACTACTACCATCACAGGTACCACAACTACCACCATCACAGGTACCACAACTACCACCATCACAGGTACCACAACTACCACCACTACTTCTACTACCATCACCACGACCACCATCACCACGACCACCACCATTAATACTATGTATATTACCACTACAGTTAAAGAGGAAAACAAAAATCAAATTAAATATATATCTCTACCAAAACTAGTACCAGTGCCATCTCTACCACATCTACAGAATCATCTCTACCGCAACCACCACCAACATCTCTACCACAACTATCAGAAGAACATCTCGACCACAACTACTACCACTAGTACGATATCTACCACCACAACAACCACCACTACCACAACTATCAGCAGAACATCTCGACCACAACTACCACAACCACAACTACCAGCAGAACACCTCAACCCCAACTACCACCACTAGTACGATTATCTACCACAACTACCAGCAGAACTCGACCACAACTACTACCACTAGTACGATATCTACCACCACAACAACCACCACTACCACAACTATCAGCAGAACATCTCGACCACAACTACCACCACTACCACAACCACAACTACCAGCAGAACACCTCAACCCCAACTACCACCACTAGTACGATTATCTACCACAACTACCAGCAGAACATCTCAACCACTAGTACGATATCTACCACCACAACAACCACCACTACCACAACTATCTGCAGAACATCTCGACCACAACTACCACCACTACTACCACTAGTACGATATCTACCACCACAACAACCACCACTACCACAACTATCAGCAGAACATCTCGACCACAACTACCACCACCTCAACTAACCCAAGGTAAGCTATTGATCCCTTGGTACTTGGTAAACTTATGCGGTGAATCGATTGGAATAGGTTAGAGAGATGTAGCATTAGTTTAGTTTAATTTGGGCGTCTAAGGCTGGAAAGTGCGTCAGGCAGACATAAATACTGAGCCAGAGCTCGCCCAGTAATAAGTACTTCAATACCTAGATTATTCTGTAATTTTATTTGTTTTCATTAATAAGTGTTTATATGGAGCGGAATAATTAATGGAATGTATAATTGTGTAAAAGACAAAACATCTTCAACCACATTCACTTATTATTCATGTATTATTTATACAGAGGCGCTAATTTATTCATATCTGCCGTAAAATACAACATTTTATAAATCTAAAAAAACTCATTTCTGAACATAAAGCGAACTATCTATTTGTCAAAGTCTCAGCCCTGTAACTTGAAAACTGAAAAAGTTAATGGACTTTCATATTTGTGACGATCATTTCGGTTCAGGGAAGGCGAAAATGGAGATTCTGGTATCGACTTACTTGTAAAATGATGCGGTAAATCGAATGGGATAGGTTAAAAAGGTGTAGCGTTAATTTTGGGTGTGGTAAATTCGGCGTTTGGGGGTGTTTTTGGCTGGAGCCAGGCCACTCAGCCGGACTAGACCAACGCGGGTGGATCGCCAAGTCCTTCAATATCTACTTTATTCGGTATTATTCTATTGTATTTCATTTATAAGTGTTTTTTATGGAACGGAATATATAATAGAGTTCATATTAGTGTGAATAAACCACTAATTCCAACCACATTTACTTACATTTCACGTTTTATGAATAAATTGGCACTAATTTATTCATAACTTTCTTAAAATACAAAAATTTAAAAATCTGAAAAAGGTCATTTCTAGAAATAAATCGAACTACCTATTGTCAAAGTCTCAGCCTCGTAACTCGAAAATTGCAAAAGTTAATGGACTTTCAAATTTATGACTGAAAATTTCGATTCTTGGCTCAGGGTAGGCGAATATGGAGAAACTGACACAAGTCCAACAAAGAAAAAAGTATAAAGAAAGTCTAAAATCATGCGGTAAATCCATTGGTGTAGGTTAGAAAGGCGTAGCGTTAATTTTGGGCGTGGTAATTTCGGGCGTTTAAGGCGTTTTCGGGTGACTCAGGCGGCCAGCCAGCCCCAGGACCAACGCGCGGGCAGGGGTTCTATATACAACCCAGTTCTGTAGAGATTGTTAAAGGCAACTCGGTTTTATGTTACTGTCAACATATATCGCACTTCGTAAATATTTTTAATATGGATTGCTTTGTACATATTTCTTAATCGAATATTCTAATCGATAATAAACCCTTTGAAGATTATGACGCATTTTCACAGTTTATTCTGGCTATCATTAGACGATCTTATACAGTTTAGGAAGGATCTGTGGGAATAATAAGGGTAAATACTGCCTCAATTTACCCTCTGACTTCCATAGACCCTTCCTAACCTGAATAAAACCGTCTAATGTTAGCCAGAATAAACTGCCAAAACCTGGTGATTATCCTCAAGGGGTTACTTAACCACATCAGAGTTTCTAGAAATGAGGAAGATAGATTAGAAAGGTGTAGGTAGCGTTAAGGGGAGATTTCCACTTGAGGGATTTTTTTCTTGACTCCTTTCTCCCTCATGTTTAGCCCCATTGCTTTTCTAATTTTAAGACGTTTGCCCCATTATTTTGACGATTTTAAGAACTTTCGACCCATTTCTGTCAATTTTAAGACCTTTCGTGCCATTTAGGTGTCGATTTTATCCTGGCGAGCGATAGCGAGCCTGTAATATAAGAGGATCCGGCTTTCAGCCGGGACATTTTTCTACCGAAAAATGTACAAATTTATTTTGAAAGAGGGTCAAGGGGATGAAATGTTAAGATTGCTGGAGGAGTAGAAAACAAACTAAAAACCTCCCCTTAACCCTAGCAATACCGGTGACGTAATGTTGTTATCATTTCAGCTGGGTTAAGACGATTTTCTGAAGTTTAGGAAGTATATATGGCAGCTAAAATGATTGAATGAGTTAGTATGTAGTCTTTAATTGGTATACGTCATTTTTAAGCTGAATATAAGCGTCTAATAGTTGCCAGAATATTTTGAAAAAAGGCGTCACCGGTACTTAATGGGTAAATATTATATTCCTGTCCCGCACTGTGTAAATATTGCTTAGTCTCATAGGCTATCCCTTTCTTCCAGGCTTTGAGTTGGTGTTTGTGCCCAACTTCCACCACTGAAGTAACGACTCTGCCAACACTACCATCCCACCTCCATCTATGGACTCTGCCAACACACCTCAACCTACCAACTGTCTGGGGTAAGTTACTATCACACTTGCTATACCATTAACCCTTTGAGGATTATGACGCATTTTGACAGTTTATTCTGGTTGTCATTAGACGATTAGGAAGGGTGTATAACATTCAGAGGGTTAATTGCAATAGTCTTTAACCTTTTAATTCTCAAAGATCCTTCCTAAGCTGTATTATATCGTCTAATAATAGCCTGAATATACAATTAAAACGCGTCATGATCCTCAAGGGGTTAATATGTGATACATTGAAATTATGTCCTGTTGCTGTACTGTTCATAATTAAAGAAGTAATCACGAAGTATATCGCTGTTCCTTTAATTATAATTGTTTGATAATAATTAACATCTAATTTTCTTGTAACTTAAATATTCAAATTGGAAAAAGATAAACTAAGTATTTGCCTGCTTGTCATGAACAGTATAAACCGATTTTGTTTATAATATTTATGATCTAATCGTAATGTATTTCTTGCTTCCAGGATTTGAGTGTCTGCTTCACTACGAGACTGCAACACCATCAGGACACAAGGATTTGAGTGGCTGCCTGTGGACTGCCAACACTACGAGACTGCAACACCATCAGGACACAAGGATTTGAGTGGCTGCCTGTGGACTGCCAACACTACGAGACTGCAACACCATCAGGACACAAGGGGAGTGGTATTCGTGTTTTGTTTGTAGTAGTAGTAGTTTGTAGTCGTAGTCGTAGTAGTAGTCGTAGTAGTAGTCGTAGTTGTAGTCGTAGTTGTAGTCGTAGTTGGGTGGGGTTGGGTGGGGTGTAGTCGTAGTTTTGTAGTCGTAGTTTTGTAGTCGTAGTTTTGTAGTCGTAGTTTTGTAGTCGTAGTTTTGTAGTCGTAGTTTTGTAGTCGTAGTTTTGTAGTCGTAGTTAGTAGTCGTAGTTTTGTAGTCGTAGTTGCATGGTATGAATGGTGTGTGTTAGGTTAGGCTAATCTATTTTTCCCTTTCAGATGAGATAGGTCATATTACTTTTACTAATCTTTGCTATTACTTCACAGTTTTGTTGATGTCCCCTTCCCTCTTCCCCCCTGAGTTGGTCACCCCTCCTTCAGCTTCAATATTTTGCTTTGCTTTAATTTCAATAATGATTGTATTTGCCTTTAACGTCGCTACATATTCCGTCATTGTACCGGGTCAAATAATATATTTGCATCACTTGAATTCATAACTCTGTATTTGCTTTTAACTTTACTTGTAATATATATACACCGCTTTTGTACCGGGTTTAATATTGTTATATATCGTTTTTGTCACGCGAACTTTACTTAATAAAAAAAAAAGATTAACTTCTATCTTTTATTGATCACTTTATCATAAGCTATGACTATTATAACTGATAACTTAGAAAAATAGTTCTCAATTATAAATAAAGTTCCAATATATGGACTTAGAAACAACAAGAAAGAAAATATGAAACTATACAAATATAAGAGAACTTAGAAAATATACTGAATATGAAAAGAGAACTTAGAAAAACTATACTTGAATAACTTAGTAATTATATATAAATTAAAAATATAATGAACTTATAATAGACAAACATGAAGTGAACCAAGATAATTAACTTAGCAAAATATAATGGATATTAAAAAGAGCATATATCAACTTAGTATTTTATTGATCAGATTCAGACATACATTTGTATATATATCTTACAAAACACTGTACATACAGAATACAAAAATCTTACTTTTAATACTTAATTTGAATTACCCTTATTGGTTTTATACATCTTATAACGAACAAAGTTTTGCTTTTGTAGTACGTATGGACTAAAACTTGAAACAACGAGAAACAAAAATATAATGGATATTAAAAAGAGCATATATCAACTTAGTATTTTATTGATCAGATTCAGACATACATATGTATATATAATATCTTACAAAACACTGCACATATAGAATACAAACATCTACTTTTGATACTTAATTTACATATGAACAAAGTTTTGCTTATGTATTACGTACCTAAAGTACTTCATACCCAATTTAGCTTTATGATCATGGTATAACTTTAGGTTCACTGAATTATATGCCCACTATTAGTGTGTACTGTACAGTCATTTTCTTTGGGAAATACTTTATAATCTATTCATTTTGCAATAACCATTGGGCTTTCGGCAATATTTCATATAGCTTTATTTTGAATTTTAAGCCTATGGTATTTAGTTTCATTGGCAATGCAATTTGGCATTTGTGATCATTCTTAATTCTTTATTTCAGTTTATATTTAATAACCAAGCTTTTAAGTAATACTTACAATCTTTTTAAGTGTTCTTAAGTGGACTGTCCTAATATAATTATTACTTCTCTGGTATAATCCAGTTTCATCAGCCACGTTAACACTTGAACTATCTCCCTCTCCCACCAGGCAGTACTGAGGTAAGCCTGTGTTAACTAGCTTCTAGTTCAAAGCCTAACTAACCTATTATGTTTATGAAGTACAGTTTACCCCATTCAGTACCAGGGACGACGTTTTCATCATAATCTGGCTACTATTAGACTATTTTATAGTTTCAAAATGGTCTCTAGCAATAATAAGGCTTCAAACCATCTCACCCAACCCTTTTAACTACCACACATCCTTCTTAAGCTGCATAATATAGTTTAAATAAGGCTAGAATATGATATAACACGTCACTGGTACTCAAAGGGTTAACTATCTTATAGTCCAACTAACCTATTCAGTTTATTAAGTAGTGTTTAATACTTTTGACAAGCTTATGTATAGGGGGCAGCTTTTGGGGTGAGGTTGGTTTTCCGAATTAAGTTTTTCCTCCTGTGGTGTGAAGTAGTGTTAAGTGGAATAAGGATGTTAGCAAAATGAGAAAGTCGGTTGGCATTGTGGTCAAGTGTGTATTGGACGTGTGATGGAATTTGTGGATGTTGACAGTACGTGATCAAAAGAGGGGATGTATATATTTAGCGACTGATTAAGGGTGTATGATTAGGTGTAAATAGTGTATGGTCAAAGTAGGGGAAGGTACAAGTGTAGGAGGGTTGGCAAAGTGTTCAGCCTAAGATTGCGTACGACTTGGCAAAGTAAAGTGTGGATTGTTGGCAGAGGGGTGTTGACAATTATTGAACCTAAATGTTGGCAGTGTGATATGGTGTGTTGGCATGGTTCTTAGTGACTACTGGAGGTGTTGCCCAAGTGGTGTAGGAGATTAATTTAATCATTGAAGGTATAATGCAACTGGAGCCATGTACAATAAATAAGCATAGGAGTTGGCAGTGAAATTGGTTGCATTGGTAGTGATATTTGAGGTGTTGGTAGTGATATTCGAGGTGTTGGCAGTGAAATTAGGTGTGTTGGTAGTGTACTTTGTGAGATGACTGGCATTTGGAGTTTTGGCAGTGATTTGGCGTGTTCAAATGTGTGTTGTGTTGGTAGTGTTCGGTGTTCTCAATAAGACATGTGGGAGTCTATCAAAGTATTGCCTATGCCAAAGTTAATTATTTAAATCCTAAAATTATCATTTGACTGGATCTATGTGCAAAAGGGGAGGTGTGGTGGAGTGGTGTTGCCACTGGCCTGGTAATCCAGGGGTCCCGGGTTCAAATCCCGATGTATCAATGGGAAGATATTATTGGGATGGAATTTGTGCTGTACCTGGTATCAGTGCATTACCACAAGCCCACCGAAACGTCAATAAAATACCCTCATTGTTCCCTGATTAAATAGCACTGTATGAATATTCCCATATTCAAAATATGCTATAGGGGTGCAATGCCTGGTGAGTTATCTGCTCAACAGGTGGCGTTGTGTGTGTGTAAGTGTGAGTCCGAGTGTAGGGGGTGAGACTGTGAAGCACGGGAGCGGGGTGGTTTCGGAGATGGGGTCGTTTCGGGCCAGGAGTGAGCACCGTGCCTCATGTGAGGGCAAGATGGCGGGTGCTCGTTGTGCTCTGCGTGCTTCGCATGTCTCACTCCCTAGACTGGAACAAGACCTCACGGGCTTCACTGTTCATTGTAAAGCGGTGAATGTTAAGGCTCTCAGCCTATGCCCGAGAGGAAGTAAGTTGGAATATAGAAAAAAAAAAAAATTAGGATTCAATCTCGTATCCCCATGTATTTGTTTTTACTGGCCGTATCCCATACAACTGTTCATGTTATATTAGAGTCGAACCTATTTGAATTTATCTATTGTATATATGTAATTGCTGCGGTCATGAAGCTATCTACACTGATCTATTCTTCCCATGTGTATATCTACCAATGTAACTATCATGATCTATCCCATGTAACTATTGCTATTTGCCTGCTTATCCCAAACCCATATAACTCTTCCTACCTACCTCTCCACGAATCTAGATACATTAGGTATTGAAAGTCCTCCCTCCTCACCCAGAAATTTTATTTTGTAGTTAGTTTCGTGAACTTGCCGCTTCTATTCTCTGGCAATGTATTCCAAGATTTAATTATAATTTATAATCATTTGCAAAGTATTCTTTAAATTTATCGATGGTATTGGCGTGTAGTAATTGTTCAAATAAAAGTTTCTATTAATTCCAAAATTAAGATTAATTGGTATTACTGTTCGTTATCCAAAAATATTTGCGATATTGGATTACAATAATAATTCGTTCAACTTTTTTTCGTTCAAAGTTAATATGAATAACTATCAGAAATATAGAAGATTTATCTACAATATTGGATTACATCAACAGGTTGGAATCAATAGTCAAGACTCATTAGATTTTTTTTTAATTTTTCTTAAACAAATAGGTAGTGTTGTCCATTGGTCCAGGGTCCTTAGTCTGGTCACAGCATCACATCTGTAAAAACAAGAAAATATTGAGGCACCAGAGATACAAGAGTTTCAAGGAATTGGTCTGGGGGTAGAGGGGGTAGGGAGTAGAGGGGGTGTGGGTCCTGAGGGGGATAAAGGTGGGAGTCCTAAAATGGGGGGGGGGTCCTGATGGGGTCTAGGTGAGGGTCCTGAGGGGTTAAAGGTGGGGGGGAGGGGTCCTGAGGGGGTAGAGGGAGGGGGTCCTGAGGGGGGAGGCGGTCCTGAGGGGGTCCTTAGGGGGAGAGGGGGTCCTGAGGGGGAGAGGGGGTCCTGAGGGAGAGGGGGTCCTGAGGGGGAGAGGGGGTCCTGAGGGGGAGGGGGTCCTGAGGGGGAGAGGGGGTCCTGAGGGGCCTGAGGGGGGGGGGTCCTGAGGGGGAGGGGGTCCTGAGGGGGAGGGGGTCCTGAGGGGGGAGGGGTCCAGAGGGGGGGGGGGTCCTGAGGGGGGAGGGGGTCCTGAGGGGGGAGGGGGGGGGGCGGAGGCCGAAAGAGGATTCAGGGGGGAGTGAGAGTTCTTTATTATTTTTTCGATAGTGTTTCTGACCATTCATACACCCGCTACGATTTTTCCCTTCCCATCCTTTCCCTGGTAGTCCATCCTATCCCCATCCCAGATCATTTGGTTTCGGTCCTATTCTGGATGTGTGTTCTATTACTTTCTGATCTATTCCTGCCTGGTCTATTGTGTTCTATCTTGTATTGCTGTATAACCTATTGCCCCCCCCCCCCCACCAAAAAAAAAAAATAAAATAAAAAAAGTCAGCAAGCTTTTATTGATATGTATTTTATTATTGTCAGGAGTCGGTCTGTCAAGAAGTCATTGGTGTCCAGCCTTGGATGTAAGCGCTGATATCAACAACAAACCGGGTATCGGAGAGAGGACAGGACAAAACAAGATCAACGGAAACGACATAAACAGCAACGACAACAGCGAGGATATAAAAAACAACGACATCAACAACATCAACGACATCAACAACAACAGCAACATCACCAGCGAGGACAACATCAAAGACATCAACAGCAACATCAACAGCGAGTATATCAACAGCGAGGACATCAACGACATTAACAACAGCAACGACATCAACAGCAGAATCAGAGAGGCACCATTACATCGAACAACAGCGACGATTCGGTGAGCTAAACTAAATATTGTTATATGGGAAAAACAGGTCAATCAGTCGGTACCTAACTTAATAAGTCGAGGGGAATAAGAGGCCCCAGAAAAAAGGAAAATAAACAGATTGAGATATATAACAGTGTGCCCATCAAAGTAGGCCACCCTTCATCCACTCATTAGTATACTCAAAATTACCTATATCACCAAGTCAAATTTATCTTTGTATGTTTAGTATCCATCTATATTTAAATTAAGAAAGCCAAGACTAAAAATTAGTAACGGCAAATTAAAATATTTCATTCAATAACCAATGAGACATTCTTAAATTTGGGAGTAAACTTCTAGATTATATGAAGGTACTGTAAACTGATAATTTATAATACTGTTATTGATGATCTTATGATAATTCAGATGTTTGGCAAACACTGGAGAATAATAGTTTGAAATTAAAATATATTTTAAGAGGATTATGCAATACTTCCTCGTAGCATTAAGTGATTACTGAAAACATTCATCTTATAACGAACAAAATGCCAGCTGTAGATTTTTGTTTTCATAGGCTATATTATCGGTTATCATTATTAACTTTAATAAGTACCGGTAGGCCTTATCTAAGTAAACTAGTACGACCGCTATTATCCTAGAGACGAGGCAATTCTAAAGTCATATCCGTTGTACGAATAGGAAATATCTAATCCAATTTATAGTACAACAATTTATGAGTTTGAATATTTATCACTAGGCATGTAGGCTTAACGTTAAGTAATTCTATAACTAATACAAACAATTAAAAGTCGTTAGCCATGGGGGGACTGATGTTTGAAGATATACTGTTCGGAACATGAAGATAATCTATTAAAACTAGGCATAAGTGCTCATCAACGCCATCTAAAAGCTTACATCCGAGTCCACCTAGGATTAACAATAACAAATCAAACTTTGGATGGACCTTGGTAAGTATTCTGTAATCCTTGCAGTGATCGTAGTCGTCAGTGACAATTGGGACATTATCCGACAATATAAGCAGCCTGTTTTATACATTGCACTGGAAGCCTATGATAAGGTGCTTAAGTATTGTCCATGGATTTAAGAGTTTATATATTTATCTGGAGTTACTTTGGCCACAAGGTTATACCGATATTGAATGTACTCAAAGCTGGTCTATGATAATCTTCATCTACAGTGGCATTTGTAACTATCTCGGAAGGTAAAATAAGATTTATTCGGTTATATTAGTCACATTATACATGTGAAACATGGTATGGTAAATCTCAATATTTAATATTTTTTAGTCTCCAGTGTTTTGCACGTTAGTATAAAAACTTATTGTATAAGACCGAATTGACTACATACTAATATTTACAAGGGTACAGTCAATATAAATAGTTCGCCGACACTTCTATGACTTTAAACAAATCTTACTAGTCACAGGCTATTGGAAGCACATGAGAACTGTCCAGGACAAATTTATAATAACTTACAATTACACAGTATTTTGGGCGAACTATTTTGGTTTCGACTAACTGGCAGCATCTTCTATATCAAACTTAAGGGAACATTCGTACATTTGGCAACACTGATATTACAATAAAACTTATGAATCTAAAGAACGTTTGCATAGAGGAATAAGTACAGTCTGATAAGTTACCCTTTGAAAGCATATTAGTAATGATAAATCCATCTGAGGATATAAAGGTATATCTAATAATCAAGGGAAGGTCGATCTATATACAACTATTATATTTACTTTATAGCCTAGTCAATCAAACTTATTTTGATATACTCAAGATCCCTCCTGGGAAACTCACTCTACAGGATGGCCAAGGCAAATATTCCTCAAAGTTACTTAATTCAGACACTTTCTCAGGATCTTTGAAGAGCTACGTAATGTGAGCACTATTGAGTCAGATGTGGAAAACTGGAATTTATTAGTAATCATTATTTATTATAACATTACCCATTTTGTTAACCCTTTTAAGCACATGAATCAAATCAGTTTCATCATAGCTGCCTCCAGACGATTTTAGTTAACTTAGAAAGAACCTGTCAGAATTTGAGGGTTGATTTTGATAGTGTTAGCTCTTTGATTCCCAGAGTTTAGCAAGACCCTGTCCGTAGAATTAATAGAGTAAATAAATCTGGTTGTTTGGTCAACTCAACGCTGTCACTACGGGTATATGTTTATTCTGACTACCTGTAGACAATTTTACTCCGTTCAGGAAGGACCTGTTGGATTCTAAGGGTATATAATATGTGTACCCCATTGATTCCTTGTAGTCTTTAACCGATTTATAGTTTTGTGTTCGCCAGAATAACTGATGTTATGACCTGATCAAAATTAAGGTTTTAATATTCAAAGAATTTACGTCATATTAAGTTATATTTGTGCCAACTTGAGATTATTTTTCAACTTAGGAAAGGCCTGTCAGTTAGGATTAATTTAAATGTGTCTTTGCTCTTTCATTCCCAGTGGTGCTGTCACAATGATAAGATAGTCGCAGAATTAAAGGTCAATAACAATTCTTAATCACCATAATATTAGACATCAATTTATCCCCATTTCACTTTCCCGCTTTTTTGTCTTTGCTGTTGCCACTACCATTTGTTTCAACTACTTATGATAAAAAAATAGGGACTTCTATTGTGATACGCTCCAGTTCTCCCCAGATCGTATTCAATAGCATTCACATTACTAATCACTGTCCATGACTAAAGTTTGGCATCGTTATTCACGATAAATTCTTCATCCAATGCCTCAACTTAATCTGCCATCCTAAATTGAATAGTGACAAGAGTTAAATACGTTAAACAAAATAAAAAAGCTGTATTAAAATAGTTAAAAATTATATTAACTATTATATAATACACAATGCTACTTCAGAAGGAAAATCTCTACCTATAGTGATAAATAACAGCCCGCTCTTAACATTCATCATCAATTACAAACCCCAATGTACTTTAATGAAAGCATATGGTCCTCCCGGTATTCGAACTCGGGACACCACACCCAGAACAGTTTAGTTTATTCAGCCTGTTTTCACCATTCACCAATTTCCAGATAGTTTGGAAAGGATCTGTTCCCGGATAACTTAATCAAGATCAGTGTTGCCATTTGTACGAAATTCTTAAAATTGGTTAGATAAAGCTGCTGCCTATACCCTGTCCACCACTTATGATAGTCTATGGAATATTTTGAAGTTTCTTAGGCATTTCTAAGCTGGTCTGCTTAAGCCAATTTGTAATTTTTTTTTTTTTTTTTTTTTTTTTTTTTGCCAATGTATGTTTAAGTATATAATTATTAGTCTTATAATAGTTTAACCATGGAGTTTTGATAAATTAAAGTTATACAAATTAGCTTCGAAATTACATTAACCACACATTTCAAAATAGCTCATATGCCATAGTAAGAACTGAATTGAAAGTCACCAAATCCCATTTTGAGAATTATGATGATAATCATGTCTTAAATTTTAGGATTATGGGATATCGTCGACCAGTTACAATGATATTAAGATTTGAAACGGTACCCAGCAAAATTAATCCTACTTTGGGGGATAAGGCACAAAGTTTAGTATTCAGTAGTTATATAGGCTACGTCCACTAAGACAGTAGCCAGCCGCCTGTGTGTACTCCAGGACAGTTCTTCAGGCCAAAAGGGCACCAATCATTAATTCAGTATCCATTGCTATCAATTTGAACTGACTTTATAGAACAAACTTCAAAATATTGCATAGACTTTGATAATAATGGGAATATACAGAATTGTAATGGACACACCCGTGGTTGAGAGCTGTTTGGCCACGAGTCACACCATCCGTCTGTTGTGCCCCAGGCTGGACGTCTGCCATACACCTGAAACATTAAGTCAGTATTAAGTCACTTATGTGTACATCAATATCACCACCGCATTAAGGCCTTATTTATGTAGACTTCCTTCGCCTTCATATTTAGCTTCGTTTGAGATAGTTTGACGATTTCAAGACCTTTCGCCCCAATTTGGCAATATTAAGGCCTGCCAAGCATCTAATTTTTCCTCGCGAACGATAGAGAACCTGTCATTTTGGAGGAAACTGCCTTCAACCGGGACATTTTACTACCGAACACACATTTATCTCTAAGGGGAGGGGGTCTTGATGGAAGTCTAGGGAGCAAACTAAAAACCTCCCCTTAAGGGGTGGATGGGCCAGTTTTCTGGACCACTTTCTCTCTCATGTTTAGCCTCATTAGTTTTCAGGTTTAAGATGTTTGCCCCATTAGTTAGTCGATTTTAAGACTTGTTGCCCCATTTAGGTGTTAATTTGTTCCCTTGCGAACGATAATGAGCCTGTAATGTTGGAATAAGCGGCCTTCGGCTGGGAATTTTTTCTATCGAATTAAGTGGGCTCTCATGGATGTGTTTTTTTTTTTTTTTTTTTTTTTTTTTTTTTTTTTTTTTTAATTAGAGTTAGTTCTAGGGAGTTAACTAGAAACAATGAATACATGCACAAATCGCCCAAAAAGTGAATCCATCCCCCCTTAACCCATGATGTTGAGCAACTAGTCAGTCATCTACCTTATTGTCCAGGTTCATGTTTTAGTAACTATACAGAAGCCTGCAGTGATAAGATATATTTCAGAACCTTTTGTTATTGAAATTATCTGCAGTGTAGTTTATGAATATATATTTCTTAATTAGTTTAAGGCAGGGAGAGATGTTAATGCAGTGGCAGGTACAGTTATTGACCCTTCCAGATTAGAAGTCATGATCATAAATTGTGTTTTAGAAGTTCAAATTTTCTAATTTCTAGTAAAAATAAACCATCCACTGACTAAATTCCACAATATTATTAAACCTTTCACCCACGGGACGCGATTTGCGCCCTTTCTGGGATACTTTAAAAACCTTTGTGACCATCAGGGGTGTTTTAGAAACTTTGTTTAGTACTTCAACCTCTGCAGTTGTCTTTGAGTGAGTGGTGGACATTAAACTAATTTTGGAGAGTGAATTATGAGACCAGGGAATTATGAAACCAGGGAATTATGAGACCAGGGGGCTAGGAATCGTCCTTCCCTTTTAATAACATTATCCTACTCAACGAGACAGAAAGGGGCGAGAGAACGCGAAAGTGGTCCCCGACCCTAGGAATTGGAACTTTCAAAGTTTCTGTTTGGGCTCTGTCTCGAATCGGCTACCCCCAGCAATGGGGTACAGTATGTGCCTGAGTAAATACATACATACATATATGCACTTTACTTACATATATGCATACATACACATACAATTATAAGATTGAGAGAACTATTTCTGAATACAAATAAGGTATTTGTAATGAACCCTATGTTTTAGTATTAATACAGTATATGGAATATCATAATTTGTTCAAGCGGACCAAGCCTTAATACACAACTTAAACAAATATGTGTTTATAATATAATTACTAAATGGGATAGGCTAAGGAACAGAGACAACTATACACATGGTAACCTAACCTTTTAACATTGTTAAGGAGAAATGGGGCGTTTTTCTGGTCCCTTTTCGTGTTTAGCCCCATTAGTTTGCAGATTATGAGACGTTCAGCCCATCACTTTGGCGATATTAAGACCTATCAACCGATTTCTTTGTCAATACTAAGACCTTTCGTGCTGTTTAGGAGTCCAATTTTCCTGGCGAGTGATACCAAGCCTGTGATTTAAGAGGAACCGGCCTTTGGCCTGAACAATTGTCTACCCAAAAAATACAAATTTACAAATTTACTAGATCTTGGGGGATGTTGTTTAAGCTTTATGGAAGTCAAGGGAGGAAACAAATTTAACTATTTGAATATATCTACCAATAAATAAACCCTTAGCCATTAACCCTATTAATATTGTTGCGTTCTTACCCTAGTTTGTTGGTGAAGGTGTTGGAGGCTTCCTGGGTGGTGGTGGTGGTGGTGGTGGGTTGGTTTTCATGGTCTTCCCTCCGCCGAGCCTCTCCTGTCAACAATAAGGAAGGTTAGTATTGCAAAGCTTGGTACCTTTAATGATACCTTATAGAATAGGTTACTGTAGGGCAATTTATAGCTAACTATTTACATATATATATCACGCCTAACTGGCCATACCTTTAAATATACAATTATCTTTTTACTCAAATAATTTTATAGTACCGACAAATTATTTAGCATCTGTATATTATATACATATTTTCAAACAATGAGCTAATAAGTCAAAATCAATAGTTCTCAAACTTGTTCATAAGCTGTAACTAAGTTAAGGCTTGCCAGTCCTCACGTGCTTCTAATAATAATAAAAAGACGTGTTTACCGTCTGGGAAGAGTCTGATTAACCCTTTCACGCACAGGACGCAATGTGTGCCCTTTCTGGGATACTTAAAAGCCTTTGTTACCATCAGGGGTATTTAGAAACCTTTAGTTTAGTTACTTCAACCTCTGCAGTTGTCTTTGAGTTAGCTGTGGGCAGAAAACTAATTTTGGAGAGGTAATTATAAGCGTGAGATCACCATTTATTATTGCTAATCAGGCAACCTCTGAGTCATAAAAGCGTGAAAGGGTTTAAACCCTTTGTGACTATCAGGAGTGTTTAAAACACTTTAGTTTAGTTACTTCAACTTCTGCAATTGTCTTTGAGTAAGCTGTGGGCAGAAAACTAATTTTGAAGAGGTAATTATGATTTTGAGAAAACTATTTCTGAATGCTAAACGGCAACCCCCGAGTCGACAGGATAGCGAGAGGGTTAAGGGGAGACTGACCGTTTGTTTGGTCTATTAATTCATATGTTTCAGTTTCCTCTATAGAACTCCAAGCTTAGAAAAACACCCCCTGGACCCCTCTTAAAGATAAATTGGTCACTCGTATTACATAATATTAATTGTGGGAAATTTAGTGAGACATTTACTTAACATTTCGACCACATTAAGGAGATATCCACTTGAGGGATTTTTTTCTTGACTCCTTTCTCATTCATGTTTAGCCCCATTGTTTTCCTAATGTTAAGACGTTCGCTCCCATTATTTTGAAATTTTAAGAACCCTCGCCCCATTTCTGTCAATTTTAAGACCATTCGTGCCATTTAGGTGTCTATTTTATCCTGGCGAGCGATAGCGAGCCTGTAATTTAAGAGGCACCGGCCTTTGGCCGGGAAATTTTTCTACCGAAAAATTTACAAATTTATCATGAAAGGGGGTCAAGGGAGAGTAATTTTAAGCTTGATGGAAGTCCAGGGAATCAACTAAAAACCTCCCCTTAAACACATGGTACTAGTCTGGGGTTATACTATTAGAAAGACATGGGAACTATCAGGGTAAGTGATAGTAAATTCTGGTTGTGAACAAGGTTGCCCGAACTATTCATTTGACTAAATATATTTCAAGATACAATAATACACAACACTGACCTGTACGCTGAGCAGTGACGTCTCGTGTACAGTTGCCACATTAATTTGTACCAACTCTCTGATTTTATGTATGGAACTTAAAGAATAATTTCATATAAAACTGAAAATTTATCATGTTAATTAACTACTTAAAACCAATAATTGATAATAACTACATAAGAAAAATTCACTTTTAATCCAATTACGCTAATGTTCCTGCCATACATAGAATCACGGAGTGTGTATGAATTAACGTGGGCTACTGTACATAGCCATGGTGGGCGTGATTCTTGAAGCTGGTCTGGTCGGGGAAGGGAAGGTCGGGGAGGGTCGCTCTTCCCATCTCTAACCTGTTGGAAAAAATTAATATTATTAGTTAATTTGTCATGCCTCTAATTTCACCGTTGTTCCTGCTCAGTCAGGCCTTCCATCTCATGCCTGTAGATAAAAGATAAAGGGTTAAGTGCTGCAAGAGCCCCGTTCCGTCACCTGCATCGTTCCGTCGCAGCATCGTTCCGTCGCAGCATCGTTCCGTCAGCAGCCACAACCTGGAACCTATCACAACCAACGAGCAACAACCAGGAATGCACCGGCCGGATTTCAACCAACAAGACCAGAACGACAAACCAAACTAACCCTTTACCTTAACTATCTAACTAAATCGAACTAAACTTCTATCCAGGCTATCTAACCTCCTACCCAAACTAAGTAAGCCTCTGGCAGCCAACCGAAGAGAACAACGCCTAACCAAGACTAACCTATAACCGACTCCTACCTATCCCTACCCCTTGAACTAACTAGAGCTACCCCCCCCCCCCCACCCCCACCCTCCCAGCATCCCTACCAGAAACCGTCTAATTCGAAGCCAACGACGATATGAGAAAAAGATTAGTGCATGGATTATATTATATTTCAATATATATATATTTAATTAAACAAATCATTATGTTACGTTATTGAAAGTATTTTCCAAGACATAGTATAGTTATGGCAAATATATCTTGCATTATACAGATCAAATATATGGCAGATTTATTTATATATAAATTATTGCAAACCAGTTCATAAGTATATTATTTACACAGAAATTTATTAAAAAAGGAAGAATCTTACCTTAAATTTGGTGGTGACAAGGACAATGGAAGGCTAAGATACACTGCAAAAACAGTCTTCAAATATAGTAAAATTGATCCACAAGAGTTTCAATCGTTTGTGTTCAAAATAGCACACAAACGATTCAAACACCCATTATGTGAATCGTGTTCGCTATATTTGAACATAATTTTTGCAGTGTAGAGAGGAAAATGGTGAGGGCGGTGGTGGGAAAGGATGGCTAGGATTACAGGACAAGATCTAGAAGATCTATAAATGTTGACACGATGGTGGTAGACCGGTTGAGGCAGTTTTCTAGTTGTGTGGGGTTCGATTATCATTCCATCTGTAAAACAAACAAAAAATCATATTATTAATATTGTTTATGTATAATTTGTATCAGTAATAGTAGCAGGTATATATAATTATTACTTATCACTTCAAACTATGACAATTGCAATCATGATAATGGCTATCAGTAGACTAATTTATGTAGCTTAGGAAGGATCTCCAGGAATCAAAGGGGTATAATATCCAAGGTTCCTTCCTAAGCTGAGTAAAATCGTCTATTGTATATAGCCCCACTACTGTCAAAATGCGTCAATATTCAAAGGGTTAAGGCGGTATCACACGAGATTTGGCAGTCAATATTTACAGACAATGTAAGCGGTGGCAGTTTACAATATTTACAGACAATGTATGCGGTGGCAGTTTACAATTCTAGTTTCATAAAATTTAAAGTAGCGAACAATATACCTTCGATCTAATAGCCGATTCCATTGCCAGAGCCTCATTAAAATAAATTGCTCATCGAAAATTGCTCGAAAATACGTTCGTATGACGCTACCTTAAAGGGGGGGGGGGAAAGTTCGCTTTACTGGCCCCCCTTCTCCTTCGTGTTTATTAGTTTTATTAGGCTCCATTAGTTTTCAGATTTTAAGACGTTCGCCCCACTAGTTTGTATATTTTAAAACCTTTCATCCCATTTCTATATAAATATCAAGACCTTTCATGCCATTTAGGTATATTTTTCCCCTGGCGAACGATAGTGAGCCTGTAATGTTTGTAAAACCGGCCTTCGGCCGGGAAATTTTTCTACCGAAAAATGTACAAATTAATCTAGAAGGGGGATCTAATGGAAGTTTCTTTAAATTTGATGGAGGTCTAGGGAGGAAACTAGAAAAATAATTAATACATGCAAAAATAGACCAAAAAGTGAACCATCCCCCCCTTTAACAGCTACTACGAGGATTTGGTAGCGAAATATGTTACATATATGATTTAGATGCAAAGTACTTCCAGATTTGTCTATTATAAACCATTTTGAAACTCTGAAAACGTCAAGCCACATACTAAACTAAATAGATGGATTAGAAGAGTTAAATGCACCAGAAAGAAGTAATCCATAGCGTGTTTTAAGTGTGTCAGCCAAGCGATTTTGTAGATTTTTGTTTACGGGCAATTGTTGTAATCTGGCAGCTTCTAAATTTAAGTTTCTCAAGAATTATACTACCTAACAATTTACCTGCGATCTAATTTCCGATTCCAATACGAAAGACTCAAAATAATAAGAAAAACTGTCCTCGAAAATTGGCGGAAAATGCCTCTTAACACCACCTTATTTCAGCTGACGGTAAATTGCCATGTACGGTTCAGGTTAATAGGTTTTGTCAGATATTTCACAAAGTTTCGGACACTGACTAGTACTCTGAGGGATAAGCACTTTTCCCAGTAACTATACAGATACCAATAACACTTGTTGAGCGATAACCACTGGAATCTATGACAACACTTACTACCCCCGATTGTACTCTTGTTCACTACTCTGCTAATAAAATTACGTATGTTAAGGTCGCTCGCCAGAAAAAAAAAAAAAAAAAAAAAAAAAAAAAAAAAAAAAAATCACACAAATGACAGTCTTAATATTGACCAAGAAATGGGGCGAAAGGTATTAAAATCGCCAAAATAACGGGCCGAACGTCTTAAAATCTGAAAACTAATGGGCCTTAACACTATCTGGTGCAACGTCTTGGGGGTTATTATGGTATTTTGTTTAATTATTATAGAGTTTTATTTGTTTTAGCCATTTTTCAACAATGTGTTTTTAGTTAACCCCCAAGACTTAGAAACACGCCTCTCCAGACCCCCTTCAAACTAAAAAAAACGTCCCCCAGACCCCCTTCAAACTAAATATGTACATTTTTCGGTAGAAAATGTCCAGGCCAAAGGCCGATTTCTCCCAAATTGCAGGCTCGCTATCGCTCGCCCAGGAATAATAGACACTTATTGGGTTGAAGCATCTTATAATCGCCAAACTATTGAGGTGAAAAGTCTTAAAATCTCCAAACTAATGGAGTAAAACAGGGAGGATCAAAATAGACCCGCCCTGCACCTAATAGGGTTAACACGGGGGACCAGAAAAACTACCCATCGCCTCTTAATATGGAGTCGCACTATAACATTCTCTGGCAATTTTCGATGAGCACGTAGTTTAATGATGTTGGCTAGTTTATTCCGCATATAACAGTTGCAAGCTGCCAGAACATTGCCAATAAAAGTACAAAATTCGCTCGTGTGACACCGCCCAAGAATAATTTATGAGCCAGGTGATTATTTAGACCTGCCTTAAGGAGAGGTATTTAGTTTGTTCCCTAGACCTCGATCAAGCTTAAAATTACGCCCAGTAGACCCCCTTTCAATATAAATTTGTACATTTTTCGGTAGAAAATTTCCCGGCCGAAGGCCGGTTCCTATTATATTTCAGGCTCGCTATCGTTCGCCAGGAAAAAATAGACACCTAAATGGCACGAAAGGTCTTAAAATTGACAGAAATTGTGCGAAAATTCTTAAAATCGCCAAACTAATGGGGCGAACTTCTTAAAATCTCAAAAGTAATGGGGCTAAAGTGGAAATCTCCCCTTAATCAATCCATTTTGTAATATTGCAATACGTAAGGTGTATAATTGCAAACCTATATTACAAAACTATATGTACTTTATCGTTGCAATATTGAACATAACTTGCCACGTAGCTACTGAGCGGCCATCTTTGTCTTTGACAGCCATTTTGCTGCCCTAATTATCAAAAGACGGGGTGATATTAAATATGTGACCATGTAGAAACTATATCGATGGAGTAAACGATAAGTTTGATATTGATATGGAATCTATGGATATATTGGAGTGTAACTATGATAATGACCCAAGTGGTTATCAAAATGGCGGAGGTTGGCTGACCGTTTCCTGCCCCCAAATCACGGCCTTTGTTGCATAGTTAGCGTTTCACTGAAGTATATTTAAATCTACTCTCCATATCTTTAATTTTAACCTTTAACCTATTAAGTGATTCAATAAATAATGTATTAACGATATGATGTAATGTTATTAATGATCGCATATGCTCAAGTAGACAAAGTAGCCTAACCGATTACGTAAATATTCCTAACTTGTGAATAAAACAATGAATCTGCCCTGTTATGCAATAGTGTAGTATTATAATTGTGAAAAAATATATCATATGCCTATGTCTATCATCGTGTTTGGTGCTAAGCGTTTAATCGGACCAAATTAAATAAAAAATACGTATATAATATGACTTTCTTTATCCTTAAACTTGCAATTATCGGGTATCTAATATAATTAATGAATTATTCAGACGATATTTGCCCCCGGAAGTGAAAACCTGCCGGCTTCCCAAGTTTCACTCGGTCGCCATATTGTTTGCTCAACCCGCCTGGTTAACTCACCGGCTTTTATCATTAACTTCTCTTAAATCAAATGAAAATACACGAAATATTAGGAAACGAATGATTAGGCACCTGGCGCAAAGTCACGGACATCGGAAATATGGGCACTTGACTAAATTCAACTTCTAACACTGGTAAAAAATGGAGAATATAAGGGGGAATATTGGACTTACTTGTTGTCTGGACGAGAGCTGGAACGAAATGGCCAGGGCAGTGTAAACTACTCACGAAGTCACTTCTGCATACTTGGCAACCGCGTACAGTGGTTCCACATCTCCAAACTTGGCCACGAAATCATTTATATATGATTAATAAGGCGTTTCCAATAAAAATTAAGATATGTACCCTATGTAATTTTGCGTGCTTTATTTCACTGTATAGTTGAAAATGTGTTTGGATGCCTGTATATGCGATAATTCAGTGATTTTAGGTAGTGCGACGTGCCACTTTTCCGAAATGCCGCCAGGGCAAATTTGCCGATATTTTCACGTCGATGATTTCCACGATTCCTGGCCGAGAAATTTACAGATACAGTTGGTTCAAAAGTTTGTTCCCATTTTTTTTTTTTTTTTTAATGAAAGGACAAATACTATACTTGAATCATTAGTATGGTTTATTATACAGTAGCTGGGCTTGAATTAATAAATACAGTTGGCCCAAAAGTTTGTTCCCATTTTTTTTTAGACGGAATAAACATTTATCCATATTTCCTAGTTTTGCTATCCATTTCCGTAGATGTAAAGCCTTTATATATATTTAAACGTGCTTATTTTATCTGACTGTACTTTAATAGCATCATTCGTATTAATATAAGGGCTAGTTACTTAATAATGGCTATGTGTGATACATAAGAGGAGTGTGATGATCTGTGTCTCGCAGTTGTCTCACCTCGCTAAAACTGACAAGCTACCCCTACCTCTATCTCTCACTCTATCTATCTATCCGTCTGTCTATCTATCTATCTATCCGTCTATCTATCTATCTATCCGTTTGTCTATCTATCTATCTATCTAATATAGTGTATTTAACAGATTATTCTGGCTATCATTAGACGATATTATCTAGCTTCGGAAGGGTCTGTGGGAATTAAAAGGGTAGAGACGATCTTAATAAACCATCTGACTTACATACACCCTTCTTAATCTAAATAAAATCGTTTAATAATAGCCAGATTATACTATCAAAACTCATCATATTCTTTAAGGGGTTAATGCATAATTATAACCAAACATACTGTATAATGGGTTCAATGATAAAATAAGATACAATTGTCACTTTTTATTTGCATAATATCTGAAATAGTTTTGGTACAGGTCATAGAAGCATATATAAAATGGGTTGGGTGTGAAAGGAATCTGCCTTGTATGAGCCAATCGGCTTTCTACGGGTCCGTTTTCTTTTCTTATGTACCCATATTTGGGATGTGTGGTAGTTATGATAAGGGTATTGGATGGGAGGAGGGGCGCCGGGTGACAAAGGTGCATGGAGGCGATTCATTCGTTTCCACCCCTTCGGGAATCAAGACGTCTGGCAATAGAAGTATAGCCATTTTCGACAGTGTACCCAGCCACGACCTCCCGAAGGCGCTTGTGACCGGGCAGACCGACCCCCCCCACAGAGAGCCGAGCCAGTTATGTCACGAGTAGGATGAACCCCCACCCCGGAGGCCGTAGCGTATGAATTCTAGACCCCGGGAAAAAGTTGCTCGCTTCTGATTGGCTAAAAGTTGAAAGTTTGGTCTGACGTCACATACTGCTCGAGGCGATATTGCGTGGGTAAAAAAAAAAAAAAAAAAAAAAGGAAAAAGATTGTGCTGTATCCGTAGATTTATGTGCAATGTCCGTCATCCCCCACACACCTTGCTACCCAAGAGCCGCCCTCTACAGGTACCCCAATATATCCTACAACCCCCGCACGTCATACTGCCCAAGAACAACCCTCTGCGGGTATTAATTACTATCCAAACCCGTCCCTACAACCCCAGCACGTCATACTGCCCAAGAACAACCCTCTGCGGGTAGTAATTCGTATCTAACTCAGTCCCCACAACCCCCGCACAACCTCTGCCCAAGAGCGACCCTCTGCGAGTCTCAAATATGTAATGGGCGACGGTTGAGAGAGAGAGAGTGAGTGAGTGTGTGTGTGAGTGAGTGAGAGAGATGGGGGGAGGGGAAGGGGGCATGGAGGGGGCGGGGGCACATCAAACTGGCCTTCATCACTTCTTCCTTCTTCTCGATCTGGTTTAGGGGTATGGTGATAGGGGGCACCAAGGTAGAGGGGTACAGGGAGAGAGAGGGAGGGAGGGAGGGGGGTTGAGACCAGACGGAGGGAGAGAGATATATAGATAGATAGATAGAGAGAGAGGTGGAGCACACTGGCCTTCATCACTTCTTTCTTCTTCACGATCTGGTTTAGGGGTATAGAGGTATGAGGGGCCGAGGGAGAGGGGTGGAGAGAGACAGAGGGGGAGGGAGGGAGGGGGGCTGCCAGGTGGGGGAACGGGGTATAGAGGACCCCACATGAAGGGGTACCCTAATTTTAAAAACTGGATCAAACCGGATAAAAAAGGCTTGATTTTAATCAACAACCTTTGTTTACTGCACATGGTGGCGGCGGGGGAAGAGAGAGAGTGGGAGCAAATCACAGGCCTCCAATACCCTCCTCCACCCCCTTCCCCCTACCTCCCACAAGCAGCCATTTTCTTTCTCGGCTAGCGGCTAGCGTTCAGAGTGGGGGCAGTAAACGAAGGTTATTACGTAAAGTCAAGTCTTTTATATCCGGTTATATCCAGTTTTCAAAATTTGGGTACCCCTTCATGTGGGGTCCTCTATACCCCGTTCCCCCACCTGGCAGCCCCCCTCCCTCCCTCCCCCTCTGTCTCTCTCCACCCCTCTCCCTCGGCCCCTCATACCTCTATACCCCTAAACCAGATCGTGAAGAAGAAAGAAGTGATGAAGGCCAGTGTGCTCCACCTCTCTCTCTATCTATCTATCTATATATCTCTCTCTCCCTCCGTGGTCTCAACCCCCCTCCCTCCCTCCCTCTCTCTCCCTGTACCCCTCTACCTTGGTGCCCCCTATCACCATACCCCTAAACCAGATCGAGAAGAAGGAAGAAGTGATGAAGGCCAGTTTGATGTGCCCCCGCCCCCTCCATGCCCCCTTCCCCTCCCCCCACCTCTCTCACTCACACACACACACTCACTCACTCACTCTCACTCTCTCTCGACCGTCGCCCCATACATATTTGGGACTCGCAGAGGGTTGTTCTTGGGCAGTATGACGTGCGGGGGTTGTGGGGACGGGTTTGGACAGTAATTACTACCCGCAGAGGGTTGTTCTTCGGCAGTATGACGTGCGGGAGTTGTGGGGACGGATTTGGACAGTAATTACTACCCGCAGAGGGTTGTTCTTGGGCAGTATGACGTGCGGGGGTTGTGGGGACGGATTTGGACAGTAATTACTACCCGCAGAGGGTTGTTCTTGGGCAGTATGACGTGCGGGGGTTGTGGGGACGGATTTGGACAGTAATTAATACCCGCAGAGGGTTGTTCTTGGGCAGTATGACGTGCGGGGGTTGTGGGGACGGATTTGGACAGTAATTAATACCCGCAGAGGGTTGTTCTTGGGCAGTATGACGTGCGGGGGTTGTAGGGACGGGTTTGGATAGTAAATTAATACCCGCAGAGGGTTGTTCTTGGGCAGTATGACGTGCTGGGGTTGTAGGGACGGGTTTGGATAGTAATTAATACCCGCAGAGGGTTGTTCTTGGGCAGTATGACGTGCGGGGGTTGTAGGGACGGGTTTGGATAGTAATTAATACCCGCAGAGGGTTGTTCTTGGGCAGTATGACGTGCGGGGGTTGTAGGGACGGGTTTGGATAGTAATTAATACCCGCAGAGGGTTGTTCTTGGGCAGTATGACGTGCAGGGGTTGTAGGGACGGGTTTGGATAGTAATTAATACCCGCAGAGGGTTGTTCTTGGGCAGTATGACGTGCAGGGGTTGTAGGGACGGGTTTGGATAGTAATTTATACCTCTCTCCATCTCTCTCTCTCTTCTTCGCTGTTACTCTCTACCTATCTATTTATCTATCTCCGCTCTTGGGCAGCATAATGTGCGGGGTTTGTAGGATATATTGGGCTGAAGGACGCTGTTAAATAAGCTTCTGAATGTACAGTTGCCCACATTATTTCATGTCACTTCCGGGGGAAATTATCGTTTGAATAATTCATTGAATATATTAAATACCCGATAATTGCAAGTTTAAGGATAAAGAAAGTCATAATATTTACGTATTTTTTTATTTAATTTGGTCAGATTAGACACTTAGCAGCAAACACGATGATAGACATAGGCCTATGCATAGACTACAGTAGATCTGGAGTGGACTCGAAAATGGAACTTTGCAGTAAGGGACCCAAAATCGGAGAACGAACCCCCAAGTTTGAACCTCGAAACCGCGAAAATGTGATATTTTCGCGGTTTCCAGGTTCGACCTTGGGGGTTCGTTCTCCGATTGTGGGTCCCTTACGACGAAGTTCCATTTTCGTGTCCAGTTCAGATCTACTGTAGTCTATGGCCTATCATATATTTGTTCACAATTAGTTAGAATACTACACTATTGCATAACAGGGCATATTCATTGTTTTATTGACAAGTTAGGAATATTTACGAAGTAGTGAGTTAGGACTACTTCATCTAGCCTACTTAAGGGGGGTGACCGGCTTTATTTTTTCTCTCTGGGTTGTATCCATTCTGCCCCATTCAGCCTACTGTTTTAAGACGTTTATCCCCATCTAGGTGTCGATTTATACCTAGCAAGCGATAGCGAGCCACCATATTTTGGATGAGTTAGAAAGCTAGCTAAATTTGTACATTTTTCGATAGAAAAATTTCTCCGGCGAAGCCGGATTTCTTCATAAAATGCAGGCTCGCTTCCGCTCGCCAGGAAAAAATGGACACTTGGAAGGGGATAAAAGCTGAATGGGGTCGAATGGATACAACCAAGAAAGAGAAAAAAACAGGTCACCCCCCTTAAGCATATGCGATCAATAATAACATTACATCCTATAGTTAATACATGATTTATTGAATACCAAAGGTTAACATTTAAGATATTGTGAGTAGATTTAAATATACTTCAGTGAAACGCTAACAATGCAACAAAGGCCGTGAATTGGGGGAATGAAACAGTCAGCCAACCTCCGCCACTTTGGTAACCAGTAGGGTGGTGATATTCTTTACACGCCAATATATCCCTACCCATAGTGAACCTCCGCCACTTTGGTAACCAGTAGGGTGGTGATATTCTTTACACTCCAATATTCCAAGAGGTAACAGAAAAAGACACAACCCCAACTTCACACCAGAAATTCAAAACCTCATCAGACAACGCGACACACTGAAACACTCCCCAGCACCCCACACACAAGACATCACACAACAAATTCAAGCACTCAACACCCAAACTAACAACAAAATACAAGAACAACAAAAACTAAATTGGAATAACTTCCTACAAACACTTGATCACAAAACAAACCCCAAAAAACTCTACAAAACACTAAACAGCATCACACTTTCCAACAGCAACACAACACAATCACATGCTGCAATCACAACAACAGACTCTACTCCTTCATGTAAACAACAAGCAAACACTCTCAATCACTTCTCACATGTCAGCCACCTAAAACCTCACAAAGACGACCGACGTGTCATCCGACGTAAGAGACAATTCCCCACAGACCCTGACTATACACCCTTCACCAATCACCAGACAAAGCATATCATCAACAATCTCAAGCACTCACCCGCCTGTGGCCTAGACAACATAAGCAACATACACCTCAGACACCTGGGACCACAAGGCATACAAACACTCACTAACATATCAAACTACAGCTATTCACACAACACAATACCAGACATTTGGAAGCATGGTATCATCATCACATTCCCCAAACCCAACAAAGACCCCACACTACCCTCCTCGCACCGCCCCATCACACTCCTTTGCTCCCCCTCCAAAGTCATGGAACGCCTAGTATTACAACTAATTACACCCGACCTACCCCTAGCTCCAACACAACATGGCTTTAGGCCACTGCACTCCACAAACACTCTTCTCACAGACCTTACACAAAGAGCTTTTGACGGCATCAACTCAGCTAGACCACCACACAGATCACTATTAGCCACACTCGACATTAGTAAAGCCTTCGATGCCATCCCCCGCCACAACCTAACAAACAAAATCTACAACACAAACATGCACAACAACACAAAAAGGTGGCTGGCCAACTTCCTAGCAGGCAGATGTGCACACGTATCTTTTGCCGGTCAATCATCTAAAATCAGAAACTTTCCAAACGGAGTCCCACAAGGATCCGTCCTATCGCCCGCACTCTTCAATCTGTACATGCACGATATAACTACACCCAATACTCCCCAAATAAACTTAGCCTCCTATGCAGATGACATAACACTCACATGCACACACCATGACCCAAGAAGAGCAACAGATCTCCTTCAACCCTATCTCAACACACTACATGGCTGGTGCACTACAAACAGACTTAATCTAGCCCCAGCCAAATCCACCGCAACCCTGCTCACAAGCTGGACAGGTGAACACGAATACATCCCTCAACTCACCATAAACAACACACCCCTAACACATACACACACACCCAAAATCCTAGGAGTAACATATGATACTCATATGACATTCAAACAGCACACCACAAACATTAAAAAGAAACTGACACCCAGACTTAACGCCCTCAGGTCACTTGCTCACACAAAATTTGGACACAACAAAGAAACTACCACCACAGTATATAAACAATACATAAGATCAGTAATGGAATACGCAAGCCCAGCCTGGGCTTCTAACCTAGCTGAAACACATCATAAGACCTTACAGACTATTCAAAACAAAGCCCTGAAGATCATTACAGGCTGCACAGCTACTGCACCCACAGATCATCTACATCAAAAAACCAAAATCCTCAAAGTCAAAGACCATCTGGACATGAGAGGCACTCAATTCCTGGCAGCAGCCTCCACGAACCAAGACCACCCACTAAACTACATGGCAACACACCCACAGACACCAAGAAATATCAAAACAACACCCAGCACACGGTATCACACACAATTATTGTCCTCTCTCCCTCCCTGCCCACCCCGAACCAACTTCCAGAAGCACATCCATACTCATATCTCTCGCCAATCCATCCACTCACTCACAGACAACACGCAGCTGCATGCACGACCTCCCGAAATCCATCCTTCCGAATCCTCCCTCCCTCGCGAGGACAGAGTCCACCTGGCCAGGCTGAGATGCGGACACCATCCAGCTCTCCTGAGCTATCAGAAGAGACTGGATGACTCCGTTGTCGACGCCTGCCCGGGATGTAACACAGCACCCCATACCATTAAACACATCATAGAAGACTGCATTTCACACAACCACTTACGCCAACAACACAACCTACATTCAATGAGAGCTCTGTGGGAAAGCCCGATCGTGGCCATGGCCTTCCTCAGGGACTCGGGGCTGTTCGGCCAGGCAGCTTAGGGAACAACAACAACAACACTCCAATATATCCCTACCCATAGTGAACCTCCGCCACTTTGGTAACCAGTAGGGTGGTGATATTCTTTACACGCCAATATATCCCTACCCATAGTGAACCTCCGCCACTTTGGTAACCAGTAGGGTGGTGATCTTTACACCAATATATCCATAGATTCCAAACAGATAACCTTCGGTAATACTAGGGTAAGACCCTGTGTAGCGGGAGGAACTGTTTTCCAGATGCCTATTTACTAAGAATCATTGAACAATATCTTTAACCTAACCTAACCAAAACCTAACCTAACCTAACCTAGTATATTAGTGGACTATTTATGAATCTAAAATGTTAAAATATATTGTAAAATTACCAAATTATTGAGATATAAGTACAGTTCCTCCCGCTACACAAGGATTATACCAATACTAGTACAGAATATAGGGACCTATCGTTTACTCCATCGATATACAGTAGATTATAAAAGATCAAAACATAAATATCACCCCGTATTTTGATAATTTGGGTAGCAAAATGGGGGTCAAAGACAAAGATTGCTGCTCTCTTAACCACATGGCAAGTTATCTTAATTATTGCAAGGATAAAGTGCATAATTAATAGTTTGTAAATCATGGTATGTGTAATATATTGCTGTAATTATACACCTTGGCTGTCAGAGGCTTACTTAGTTTGGGTAGGAGGTTAGTTAGCTTGGCTAGAAGTTAAGTTCGATTTCGTTAGATAGTTAAGGTAAAGGGTTAGTTTGGTTTGTCGTTCTGGTCTTGTTGGTTGAAATCCGGCCGGTGAAATCCTGGTTGTTGCTCGTTGGTTGTGATAGGTTCCAGGTTCGGCTTGTGGAACGAACGGCGCTCCTGCAGCACTAAATAAATTCTCCTTTATCTTCAGGGATGAGATGGAAGACCTGGCGGAGGAGGAACAACGGAGAAATTAGAGGTATGACAAAGGAACTAATATTAATAATCTTTCCAACAGGTTAGAAATGGGAAGAGCGACCCGACCCGACCCTCCCAGACCCTCCCCGACCGGACCAGACCCGACCAGCTTCAGGAATCACGCCCACCTTGGCTATGGTTGAGATATCATGACTTTTGTTTCTGATAAAATGTTTATAAAGTATATTGTGATACGGTTTGAACATCTGCATTACTGTACTGTATATCTAACATATTGTATTTTCTAACAGATGTGAGGGAGAGACGACGGGCCATGTGCAGTTACCCACGTTAATTCATACACACTCGGTGATGCTATGTATGGCAGGAACATTAGCGTAATTGGATTAAATGTAAATTTTCTTATGTAGTTATCTGTGTAAATTGGTGAACGGTGAAAACAGGCTTAATCAACTTAACTGTTTACAATAGGTAGAGATTTTCCTTCTGAAGTAGCATTGTGTATATTTAGTGAATATGATTTAACTATTTCAATGCAGATTTTTTATTTTGTTTTAACGTATTTAACTCTTGTCACTATTCAATTTAGGATGGCAGATTAAGTCGAGGCATTGGATGAAGAATTTATCGTGAATAACGACACCAAACTTTAGTCTTGGACAGTTATTAGTAATGGGAATGCTATTGAATACGATCTGGAGAGAACTGGAGCTTATAGCAATAATATGACTTCTATATACATAACCTAAAATAACTTAACAATTGTATGGGATAAGATCAGTGAAGACAAATACATGGGGAGACAACAGATGTAATCCTAATTTATACATAGCTCCAGTCATGATTCCTTCAGGATTTAGATTAATGTTGACATATACACTACTTGGATAGACTCCCATGGCATATTAACACCGAACACTACCAACACATATGATCCTACTAACACATACCAACACACCAAATAACACCACTAAGTACACTATTACTTAAAAGCTTGGTTATTAAATACAAAATATAAACTGAAATAAAGAATTAATGATCAAAAATGCCAAATTGCACTGTCAATGAAACTAAATAGCATAGGTATAAAATCCAAAATAAAGCTATATGAAATATTGCCGAAAGCCCAATGGTTATTGCAAAATGAATAGATTATAAAGTATTTCCCAAAGAAAATTACTGTACAGTACACACTAATATTGGGCATATCATGTAGTGAACCTAAAGTTATACCATGATCATAAAGCTAAATTGGGTATGAAGTACTTTAGGTACGTAATACATAAGCAAAACTTTGTTCATTATGTAAATTAAGTATCAAAAGTAGATGTTTGTATTCTATATGTGCAGTGTTTTGTAAGATATTATATATACATATGTATGTCTGAATCTGATCAATAAAATACTAAGTTGATATATGCTCTTTTTAATATCCATTATATTTTTGTTTCTCATGTTGTTTCAAGTTTGTCAGTTATCAAGTATATTTTTTTCTAAGTTTATTATCTTGGTTCACTTCATGTTTGTCTATTACAAGTTCATTATATTTTTAATTTATATATAATTACTAGATTTTTTTCTTCTCCCATTTTAAGTTATTCAAGTATAGTTTTTCTAAGTTATTGTTTTATTTTCTAAGTTCTCTTTTCATATTCAGTATATTTTCTAAGTTCTCTTATATTTGTATAGTTTCATATTTTCTTTCTTGTTGTTTCTAAGTCCATATATTGGAACTTTATTTATAATTGAGAACTATTTGTCTAAGTTATCAGTTATAATAGTCATAGCTTATAATAAAGTGATCAATAAAAGATAGATTTTTTTTTTTTTTTTTTTTTATTAAGTAAAGTTCGCGTGACAAAGACGATATATAACAATATTATACCCGGTACAAAAGCGGTGTATATATATTTCAAGTAAAGTTAAAAGCAAATACAGAGTTATGAATTCAAGTGATGCAAATATATTATTTACATACATACATACATACATACATACATAAAATTTTAAGACTGAGTGTTCCACACATACGTGCAGTTTCAGTCTCTTGTCCTAATGGCGGCGTTCCAGGCAACCCTGTTAAGGGCTGCTTCACTTGTCAAGTTCTTGGATTTGAGATCGGCGCGTATAGTCCGATCCCAGGTCTTCCTCGGTCCACCCCTTGGTGCAGCTCCCTCCACAATCACAGACCTGCTTTTTTTCACCCAATTTTGTTCATCCATTCTCTACACATGTCCATACCATCCCAGTCTACTTGTACGCATCACCTCGCTAATACTCTTTATACCTAAACGTCTCCTCAGCTCAACATTTGTTATTCTATCCTGTAGCCTGGCCCCACACATCCATCTCGCCATTCTCATCTCATTACGCTTCATTCTGTTGACATCCTCTACTTTAACGGCCCATATTTCTGAGGCATACGTCATTGCACTTCTAACACATGAGGCATACACCTTTCCCTTCAGGGCAAGAGGCATTCTTTTCATGGTCAGGATTGGCATCAGTTCTCTGAACTTCCCCCAGCCACACCTAATTCTAGCAACAGTGGCAGCCTCGGCCCCACCACTAGCAGAGATGGTATCTCCTAGGTAACAAAACTTGTTCACCAGCTCCAAAGACTCATTTCCAAAATTCACAGCCACAGGATCATCACTTAACACAAGCTCGGCTTTGCACACTACGCACTCAAATTTCTCTATTTCTGACTTATCCTTCGGCAGGGGTTAATTTATTCTACTACAGCGCTTACTCCCATGGTGTACCCAACATCCGACAGATGCTACATTGAATTGAGTTAACGCCCACTCCCTTTCCACACACTGCACATGGGTATGCACCGCTCTTTTCCACATTGCCTCGTTTCAATCTACAATGCATAACCTTGGTTTTGTTAACATTGACTCTTAAACCCTTGCTCGCCATGCCCTCTCTCCACTCTCTGAATTTGGCCTCAGCATCTTGCATACTGTCAGCTATTAGGACTAAATCGTCTGCATAAAACAGTTCCAACGGGAGTACGCCTCTAAAAACTCTAGACAGTGCCTCCAAGACCATAATAAAGAGGAGGGGGCTTAACACTGAACCCTGATGGACTCCAACACGGACTGCGAACTCATCACTCAGTACACCTTTACCCTCACCGCACTTCGCGAATCCTCATACATCTTCATTATCACACGCACCAGCCACTCTTCCACACCAAGTTTCCTCATAGCCCACTGCACAACATCTCTAGGTACCCTATCAAAGGCCTTCTCCAGGTCTACAAACACAAAGTAAAGATCCCTGCCTTTTAGTAAGTATCTTTCCTGTATCTGCCTGACTATGAAGATAACATCGGTTGTACCCCGTCCTGGCATAAAACCAAACTGCATATCATCAATAGAGATGTTTTGCCTGATCAAACCCTCAAGGACTCTCTCACAGACCTTCATGATTTGGTCAAGCATTTTCAGGCCCCTATAATTTCCTCTATCTAGCGCATCCCCTTTTCCTTTGTATATATTTACTATTACACTTTTGAGCCAATCCTGTGGGATTTTCTCATCTTTAATAAGGGTGTTTATCAACTCAGTGACTAAGTTTACACCAGTCTCCCCTGAGGCTTTTATCATCTCAGCGACAATGTCAGAGCAACCTGGAGCTTTACCCGGTACAATGACGGAATATGTAGCGACGTTAAAGGCAAATACAATCATTATTGACATTAAAGCAAAGCAAAATATTGAAGCTGAAGGAGGGGTGACCAACTCAGGGGGGGAGAGGGGAGGGGGACATCATCAAAGCAACAAAACTGTGAAGTAATAATAAAATAGCAAAGATTAGTAAAGAATATAAGACCTATCTCATCTGAAAGGGAAAAATAGATTAGCCTAACCTAACACACACCATTCATACCATGCAACTACGACTACATACTACGACTACTAACTACGACTACAAAACTACGACTACAAAACTACGACTACAAAACTATGACTACAAAACTACGACTACACCTAACGTAACCCACACCTAACCTAACACGCCACATTCATACCATGCAACTACTACTACAAACTATGACTACAAACTACACTACAAACAAAGCACAATACCACTCCCCTTGTGTCCTGATGGTGTTGCAGTCTCGTAGTGTTGGCAGTCCACAGGCAGCCACTCAAATCCTTGTGTCCTGATGGTGTTGCAGTCTCGTAGTGTTGGCAGTCCACAGGCAGCCACTCAAATCCTTGTGTCCTGATGGTGTTGCAGTCTCGTAGTGTTGGCAGTCCACAGGCAGCCACTCAAATCCTTGTGTCCTGATGGTGTTGCAGTCTCGTAGTGTTGGCAGTCCACAGGCAGCCACTCAAATCCTTGTGGCCTGATGGTGTTGCAGTCTCGTAGTGTTGGCAGTCCACAGGCAGCCACTCAAATCCTTGTGTCCTGATGGTGTTGCAGTCTCGTAGTGTTGGCAGTCCACAGGCAGCCACTCAAATCCTTGTGTCCTGATGGTGTTGCAGTCTCGTAGTGTTGGCAGTCCACAGGCAGCCACTCAAATCCTTGTGTCCTGATGGTGTTGCAGTCTCGTAGTGAGGCAGCCACTCAAATCCTGGAAGCAAGAAATACATTACGATTAGATCATAAATATGATAAACAAAATCGGTTTATACTGTTCATGACAAGCAGGCAAATACTTAGTTTATCTTTTTCCAATTTGAATATTTAAGTTACAAGAAAATTAGATGTTAATTATTATCAAACAATTATAATTAAAGGAACAGCGATATACTTCGTGATTACTTCTTTAAATATGAACAGTACAGCAACAGGACATAATTTCAATGTATCACATATTAACCCCTTGAGGATCATGACGCGTTTTAATTGTATATTTAGACTAATATTAGACGATTTAATACAGCTTAGGAAGGATCTTTGGGAATTAAAAGATTAAAGACTATTGCAATTAACCCTCTGACTTCCATATACCCTTCCTAATCGTCTAATGACAACCAGAATAAACTGTCAAAATGCGTCATAATCCTCAAAGGGTTAATGGTATAGCAAGTGTGATAGTAACTTACCCCAGACAGTTGGTAGGTTCTGGCATGTTAGTCCATAGTTCAGTGGTGGAAGTTGGTAGGTTGTGGCGTGTTAGTCCATAGTTCAGTGGTGGAAGTTGGTAGGTTGTGGCGTGTTAGTCCATAGTTCAGTGGTGGAAGTTGGTAGGTTGTGGCGTGTTAGTCCATAGTTCAGTGGTGGAAGTTGGTAGGTTGTGGCGTGTTAGTCCATAGTTCAGTGGTGACAGTTGGTAGGTTGTGGCGTGTTAGTCCATAGTTCAGTGGTGGAAGTTGGTAGGTTGTGGCGTGTTAGTCCATAGTTCAGTGGTGGAAGTTGGTAGGTTGTGGCGTGTTAGTCCATAGTTCAGTGGTGGAAGTTGGTAGGTTGTGGCGTGTTAGTCCATAGTTCAGTGGTGGAAGTTGGTAGGTTGTGGCGTGTTAGTCCATAGTTCAGTGGTGGAAGTTGGTAGGTTGTGGCGTGTTAGTCCATAGTTCAGTGGTGGAAGTTGGTAGGTTGTGGCGTGTTAGTCCATAGTTCAGTGGTGGAAGTTGGTAGGTTGTGGCGTGTTAGTCCATAGTTCAGTGGTGGAAGTTGGTAGGTTGTGGCGTGTTAGTCCATAGTTCAGTGGTGGAAGTTGGTAGGTTGTGGCGTGTTAGTCCATAGTTCAGTGGTGGAAGTTGGGACGCAAACACCAACTCAAAGCCTGAAAAGATCAGAAAAAATAGGGACATGAGACTAAGAAATATTTACACAGTACGGGACAGGAATATAATATTTACCCATTAAGGGGAGGTTTTTAGTGTGTTCCGTAGACCTCCATCAAGCTTAAAATTACACCCCCTAGACCCCCTTTGCAAGATAAATTTGTAAATTTTTCGGTAGAAAAATGTCCCGGCCAAAGGCCGGTGCCTCTTAAATTACAGGCTCGCTATCGCTCGCCAGGGAAAAATCGACACCTAAATGGGACGAAAGGTCTTAAAAGTGACATAAATGGGGTGAAAGTTCTTAAAATCGCCAAATTAATGGGGCGAACGTCTTAAAATCTCAAAAGCAATGGGGATAAACATGAGGGAGATAGGGGTAAAGAAAAAAAAAACTCAATTGGAAATCTCCCCTTAAGTACCAGTGACGTCTTTGTATAATATTCTGGCGAATATTAGACGATCGTATTCAGCTTAAAAAGGACGTATACCAATTTATGGGCTACAGACTATCTCAATTAATCCTACCTAAACTTCAGAAAATCGTCTTAATGCAGGTGAAATGATAACAAAAAGACGCATTGCTAGGGTTAACGCTACACCTTTCTAACCTAACTTCCTCATATCTAGTCCCTGTTTCTTTTCAACTGACGGTAAATTTCAAGATATCTCAGTTATTTTGACGATTGGGTAGTGAAATATGGTGCTAATTATATAAACTTGGTCTTAAGGGGGGTGACCTGTTTTTGTTCTGTACTTTTCTATCTTTCTCTGGCTTGTATCCATTTGGCCCCATTCAGCCTACTGTTTTAAGACGTTTATCCCCATCCAGGTGTAATTTTTTTCCTGGGGAGTGGTAGCGAGCCAGCATATTTTTTAATTTTGTTTGACAGCAGGCTAAATTTGTAAATTTTTCGATAGAAAAACGTCTCCGGCAAAGCCGCATTTCTTCATATAATGCTGGCTCGCTATCGCTCGCCAAGAAGAAATCGACACCTAGATGGGCATAAACGTCTTAAAATAGTTGGCTGAATGGGGCCGCATGGATACAAGCCAGAGAAAGAGAGAAAATTACAGAAATAACAAAAAGCAGGTCACCCCCCTTAATAGGATGCAGAGACATAGTGGCTTCATATTTTTCCATTAACTATCGATAAATTAGCTGCTAAGGGATTCAATTTATCGTCAAATGAAATGAAAGAGTATATAAAGTCGGACGTGATTAACCCCTTGAGGATTATGACCAGGTTTTGGCAGTTTATTCTGATTATCAGACGATTTTATTCAGGTTAGGAGGGGTCTATGGAAGTCAGAAGGTTAACTGAGATCGCCTTTACCCTTATAATTCCCACAGGTCCTTCTTAAACTGGATAAAATCGACCAATGATAGCCAAAATGCATCACAATTATCAAAGGCTTAATAATAGATTAGAATATTTGACTAATAAATATGTACAAAGTTTAGGATATTAACCCTTAATTGGTGGCGCGCAACTTATGTCGAGTGAAATAAATATGGACTATGTGGCGGTGCACAACTTATGTCGACCACCATTTTCAGCACGTAATGTTGCTGAGAGAGAGACCTGAGCGGTGGGACGAGCGTAGCAACGCTATGACCGGTCCCCACCACCGCGGTGGACATACTGAACTGTATTCTACTTTCCTCTCCCCTCCCTCACTCGCTACACAGGGAATTATGTAAGGAAATTACCTAATTATAGGGTTTTTGCACTCGTGTTGCACGATCGTTGCAAGAGAACCAGTGGTCGTACAAGGATGGTACGGGTGTCATTGGAAAGCTCTGTTTACGCCCTTTCAGGGATAGATACTAGTTTTATGCTCTGGGTCTTATTTAGGCATGCAAATGATCACGTAAACAACCCTATTTAGGGTACAAAAAAAACCGCTGGGCACTACGGTCAAATAGACCACCTAGCCCGCTAAATAAGGGTTAAACATAATAATCTAAATTATCTGACTGTAAAGTACGGATCATAAAAATAATGAATTCATATATAACAATATAATATATACGGTACAAAGTGCGGGATATGTTGACAGTACATAAAACTGAGTTGCCTTTAAAAATCTCTACAGAACTGGGTTGTATATAGAACCCCTGCGCGCGAGTTGGTCCTGGGGCTGGCTGCCTGAGTCACCCGAAAACGCCCTAAACGCCCGAAATTACCACGCCCAAAATTAACGCTACGCCTTTCTAACCTACACCAATAGATTTACTGCATCATTTTAGACTTTCTTTATATACTTTTTTCTTTGTTGGACTTGTGTCAGTTTCTCCATATTCGCCTTCCCTGAGCCAAGAATCGAAATTTTCAGTCACAAATTTGAAAGTCCATTAACTTTTGCAATTTTCGAGTTACGAGGCTGAGACTTTGACAATAGGTAGTTCGATTTATTTTCTAGAAATGACTTTTTCAGATTTTCAAATTTTTGTATTTTAAGAAAGTTATGAATAAATTAGTGCCACTTTATTCATAAAACGTGAAATGTAAGTAAATGTGGCTGAAATTAGTGGTTTATTCACTAATATTAACCCTTTGAAGCTCTGACATGTTTTAGCATTTGGTTTTGGCTATCATTAGACGATTTTCTGCAGCTTAGGAAGTATCTATGGGTATTAAAAGGGTAAATACTATCTCAATCAACCCTTTGACTTCCATATACCGTTACTAATCTGAATAAAATCGTCTAATAGTAGCCAGAAACAGAACAGAAACGCGTACTGGAGCTTGAAAGGGTTAACTCTATTACCGGTATATTTTCCGTTCCATAAAAAAACACTTATAAATGAAATACAATAGAATAATACCGAATAAAGTAGATATTGAAAGACTTGGTGATCCACGGGCTTTGGCCTAGTCTGGCTGAGTGGCCCAAGTCCCGCCAAAAACGCCCGAATTTACCACGCCCAAAATTAACGCTACACCTTTCTAACCTATTCCAATCGATTTACCGCATCATTTAACCTGACTATATATTTTTTTTAAATCTTGAGGGGACACGGGCTGTTTTTTTCGTCTATTAATTTATGTATTAATTTATTTTTTAGTTTCCTCGCTAGACCTCCCTCATGCTGAAGGGGTTAAACTAGCCACGTTTTTTTTTTTTATCTTTCTCTCCTTTTCTCTCATTCTCTGGCTTGTATCCATTCGGCCCCTTTCAGTCTACTGTTTTAAGATGTTTACCCCCATCCAGGTGTAAATAATTTTTCTGGCGAGCGGTAGCGAGCCAGCATATACAGTAAATATTTTTGTTTTGACAGCAAGCTAAATTTGTAAATTTTTCGATAGAAAAACTTCTCCGGCAAAGCCGGATTTTTCCATACAATGCTAGCTCGCTATCGCTTGCCAGGAAGAAATCGACACCTGGATGGGGATAAACGTCTTAAAACAGTTGGCTGAATGGGGCCGAATGGATACAAACCAGGGAAAGAGAGAAAAGGAGAGAAAGATAAAAAAAAACGGTGATCCCCCTTAACAAAAAATTAGCCGAATATCAAGCGATCAGCGACTCACCTTGGGTTAGATGTCGTGGTAGTAGTGGTGGTGGTAGTTGTGGTAGAGATGGTAGTTGTGGTGGTGGAAATGTTCTGGTGGTAGTTGTGGTAGTAGTGGTGGTGGTAGTTGTGGTAGAGATGGTAGTTGTGGTGGTGGAGATGTTCTGGTAGTAGTGGTGGTGGTAGTTGTGGTAGAGATGGTAGTTGTGGTGGTGGAGATGTTCTGGTGGTAGTTGTGGTAGTAGTGGTGGTGGTAGTTGTGGTAGAGATGGTAGTTGTGGTGGTGGCGATGTTCTGGTGGTAGTTGTGGTAGTAGTGGTGGTGGTAGTTGTGGTAGAGATGGTAGTTGTGGTGGTGGAAATGTTCTGCTGGTACTTGTGGTAGAGATGGTAGTTGTGGTGGTGAAAATGTTCTGATGGTAGTTGTAGTGATGTTCTGATGGTAGTTGTGGTAGAGATGATAGCTATGGTGGTAGTGGTGGTGGAAATGTTCTGCTGGTAGTTGTGGTAGAGATAGTAGTTGTGGTGGTACCGATGTTCTGCTGGTAGTTGTGGTAGTGATGGTAGCTATGGTGGTAGTAGCAGTGGTGGTGGTAGGGGTAATACAAATGTTCTGCTGGTAGTTGTGGTAGAGTAGCACCCCTACTCTGTGCAACTCTCCAACCCAAGAGTGAACGTTATTCTCAGGCTTTCTTCTATTGAACAGCTGAGCTCTGGAACTCTCTCCCAGAATCAGTCTTTTCCTCTTCCTATGACTAAAATTGCTTCAAACTCCGTGTGTCCAGGCATTTTGTCTCGAACGTCCCTTGATGTTGGCCCTGCCACTCTTTCAACTTTGAGGGAGGCACTCACTACAGGCAGTTCTGCCTTTTGTCTCCCTAACTCACATAAAAAACAAAACAAGCCGTGTTGGTAGTAGTAGTGGTGGTTGTGGTGGTGGAAATAGTGGTATCCGTGGTGGTGGTGCCCGTGGTAATAGTAGATTCGGTGGTGGTGGTGGTGGTGGTGGTGGTGGTGGTAGTGGTGGTGGTGGTGGTAGTAGTAGTAGTAGTAGTAGTAGTAGTAGTAGTAGTAGTAGTAGTAGTAACGGTGCCGGTGGTAGTAGTTAACCGATAAGTACCAAAACCCACACATTCTGGAAGGAAGAATAAATAATAATTATTTGTAAAGTCAGATTTATAATCAAATAAATATTTAAGAAACATTTGTCGTATTCCTAACCAGTCAATATTGTATGTTATTAGTTGTAAGAGCAATTAGGAGTACTAGCACATTATTGCAGTACTACCATTGCTAGTTTTACATTTAGTGGAATATAATACTGAAACATAAAAACTTCATATTTCCCATTAGGTATTGAGGGAGGGATGGTGGAGGGATGGATGCAGTGAAAGGAGGGGTGGGAGATGGATGTAGTGGGATGAGGAAGGGAGGGAGGGAGAAGGATGGATGTAGTGGGAGGGAGAGTGGGAGATGGATGTAGTGGGATGAGGGAGGGAGGGAGGGAGAAGAATGGTTGTAATGGGAGGTAGGTTGGGAGATGGAGGTAGTGGGGGGGGAGGGGGGTGCACGCAAAGAGGAGGAAGGGGCGAATATAGGGGGGGGGGAGGGAGAAAGGGGGTGAATGTAGGGGGGGGGGAGGTAGGAAGGGGGTGAATGTAGGGGGGGGAAGTAGGGAGATGGGTGCATGCAGCGGGGAGGGAGGGAGGAAGAGGGGTGCATTCTGCGGGGAGGAAGGGGGGGGGGGGTGAATGTAGTGGGAGGGGGAAGAAGGAAGGGGGGTGAATGCAGTGGGGAGGGAGGAGGGAATTGATTGATTGATAGAAATTGATTTATATGGCGCCGAACAAGCAAACATATATGCGGAAAGCTAAAGCCTTAAAACAACATGAGTAAAATGAACTCAAGAGCTGCAGCTTTTGCCAAAGCATCCACCCTTTCATTACCCTTGATACCAACATGTGCGGGGACCCAACAAAAATTCACTCTTTTCCCTCAACGATGAATGAGAAACAGCCACTCTAAAATCGCTAAAACTATACTGTAGGATGGGAAGAATTAAGTAACACCCCGTTCTTAACATTAATCATCAACTACAATCCCCAATGCACTTGAATAAACTAATGAAAGCATGTGGTCCTCCCAGGATTCGAACTCGGGACACCACATCCAGAACATAAGCATTAAAAGATTCCAGTGCCCCATAAGGAGAGGCTGACCCTTTATTTGACCCCCAGGCCAAAATTTTACGATTTTGTTTTCTTGTTTTTTTTCTAAAATGCTTCTTTCAACATAGGAACATAGCATAGGAGGGCATGAACACCCATATCGCAGCCCTAAATCCCCCCCAGCCCTTGTTTTTTTGTTTTCTAAAATGCTTCCTTCAACAATAGAGAATATCATAATTATGAGGGCATAAACACCCATATGACATCCCCACACCCCCCCATATATTAATTGAATAAAACAAATCACCCATAGGCCTATAAAGTTGTATCTTTAATTTATAAATAATTTGTACAAATACAATAAAACGATAATATACCTTACCAATATGGAAGAGATTTATAGATTTTCTATTGTAGTATACCATAAAATCTCGCCTTATTATCGTTTTCTCTTACAGTATAACTACATGATAGAAAACGCCTCTTCAGGGGTATCTATGCCATATTTCGCAATTATTTCAAACGCTTTATATAATATTCTTTTGTCTGCGATTTCCAAAAATCATATATCGGTAACTTCAAAATGTAACTACTGAAATGTAGCCTATATTGCTCTGCTTCGTTCCCCTTCTACACACTATATATGAGACTATATGGCACCTGTTTATCGTGTTCAAACTGGCCGCTCCTCTGATATTTTCCCTGAATCGACATATTGTATGTCGAATATTGCGCCACAAACGTATATATATATATATATATATATTTTATTCATATTTTTCAGCACCTTGTATTATTCAATATGGAAAGGCGAGCACTCTACGTTGTAGGTGATGATTGTAGGATACGCCATAACAAAAATTGCGCGAAAATGTAATGATTCTTCGATGTTTTTATAATGTATATATATATTGTAATGCGATGAAATTCGCGTGTGCGCACGAGCACATAGAGTGATGAAATTTTCAGCGAGTCTTAGCAGTTCCATTGGTATTAAAATGGTATAATGCCAGAAACAAAATCTCTTATACAGGGTGAGTTGGGAGTGTAAAGGGCAGCCCCTTGAGAATCACTAAAAATAGTAAAATCTTGGTGAGCAAACACCAATTTCAGAGGGAGGAGTGGGTGGAGTGGGGAGGTAAAGAGGGACGTGTATGGATTACAATAATTAAAAGGATATGGAAAGGGTATAAAAAGTGAAACAAGGCACTTCGGCCCATAGTTCTTCCGGCCCATATAGTTATTCCGGCCCATATAGTTATTCCGGCCCATAGTTATTCCGGCCCATAGTTCTTCCGGCCCATAGTTCTTTCGGCCCATAGTTCTTCCGGCCCATAGTTCTTCCGGCCCATAGTTATTCCGGCCCACATCTTCGGAAATTTAAAAAAAACAAAAAACGAGAAACATTCAGTATAGGTTTCACTTTTCTTCAGACAAGTAAAAGATAAATATAACAAAGATCCAGAAACATGTAGTATTATCCAGTTGATCTCAGCTATGTAACAGAAAATATAATGACAATGTTGGAGACAGTGGAGATTAACCTCTTGAAGCACTGACGCGTTTTGTCAGTTTATTTTGGCTATCATTAGACAATGTTATGCAGATTAGGAAGGACCTGTGGGTATTAAAAAGGTAAAGTCGATCTCATTCAACCCTCTGACTTCCATATACCCTTTCTAATCTGAATACAATCGTTTAATAATGACCAAAAAATCGAAAAGAAATTTGTATTGGATCTTGAAAGGGTTAACCAGCTCTAGTCACTCCGGGCCCTAGTTACTTAACGGGGTAGTGGCTGTTTTTGTGTGGTCTATTAATTTAAAACAAATAGGCTGCCTCGCTGGCGCTCGCCAGGAAAAAACATGACACCTGCATGGGGATAAGCGTCTTAAAACAGTAGGCTGAATGAGGCCGAATGGATACAAACCCCCCTTAAAGGAGTAGTGCTTGTTGTGTTTTAAAGGAGTAGTGCTTGTTGTGTTTTAAAGGAGTAGTGCTTGTTGTGTTTTAAAGGAGTAGTGCTTGTTGTGTTTTAAAGGAGCAGTGCTTGTTGTGTTTTAAAGGAGTAGTGCTTGTTTTAAAGGAGTAGTGCTTGTTTTAAAGGAGTAGTGCTTGTTTTAAAGGAGTAGTGCTTGTTTTAAAGGAGTAGTGCTTGTTGTGTTTTTAAAGGAGTAGTGCTTGTTTTAAAGGAGTAGTGCTTGTTTTAAAGGAGTAGTGCTTGTTGTGTTTTAAAGGAGTAGTGCTTGTTGTGTTTTAAAGGAGTAGTGTTTGTTGTGTTTTAAAGGAGTAGTGCTTGTTGTGTTTTAAAGGAGTAGTGCTTGTTGTGTTTTAAAGGAGTAGTGCTTGTTGTGTTTTAAAGGAGTAGTGTTTGTTGTGTTTTAAAGGAGTAGTGTTTGTTGTGTTTTAAAGGAGTAGTGTTTGTTGTGTTTTAAAGGAGTAGTGTTTGTTGTGTTTTAAAGGAGTAGTGCTTGTTGTGTTTTAAAGGAGTAGTGCTTGTTGTGTTTTAAAGGAGTAGTGTTTGTTGTATTTTTTACTTCTACAAATTTCTATATATTTTTGTCCACGCTAGACCACCATCAAGCATATAAATAACACCCCCAGACCCCCTTTCAAGCTAGATTTGTACATTTTTCGGTAGACAAATGTTCCGGCCGAAGGCTGGTTCCTTCTAAAATTACAGGCTCGCCGCTCGTTATCGCTCGCCAGGAAATAATCGACACCTAATTGACACGAAAGGTCTTAATATTGACAAAGAAATGAAGCGAAAGGTCTCAAATCCTCCAAGCTAACGGAACGAACGTCTTAAAATGTCAAAATTAATATCGGTATGCTAAACATGAGGGAGAAGGGGGTCCAAAAAAGTGACTACCTCCCCCTTAATTGGGTGTTAATATAAAGGTGCCGCCCGCGAGAGGGGGGAGGGGAGGGGAGGGGAGGGGGGAGGGATGGGGGGCCTGGAATGGGTTAAGGGGAGTCAGACTGTTTTTCTGGACCCCCTTCTCCCTAATGTTTAGCCCCACTAGTTTTGAGATTTTAAGACGTTGGTTCCATTAAGTTGGGGATTTCAGGACCTTTCACCCCATTTTTGTCAATATTAGGACCCTTCGTACAATTTAGGTGTCGATTTTTTTCTGGCGAGCGATAGCGAGCCTGTAATTTTAAAAGGAATCGGCCTTTGGCCGCGACATTTTTCTACCGAAAAATGTACAAATCTATCTTGAAGGGGGGTCTAGCGGGTGTTTATCTAAGCATGATGGAGGTCTAGCGAAAAAACTAAGAAATAAAGGAATAAATGAATTAATAGATAAAACAAAAGGGTCCGCGAGTGCTGGTGGGGGGGGGGGGGGGGGGGGCCTGGTGTGGCTTAAGGGAGCCCACCTCGCTTTTATTCTCTTTCTTTCCCTCTCTCTTTGGTTTGTATCCATTCAGCCTACTGTTTTAAGACGTTTTTTTTTTTTTTTTTTCTATATTCCAACTTTCTTCCTCTCGGGCATAGGCTGAGAGCCTTAATATTCACCGCTTTACAATGAACAGTGAAGCCCGTGAGGTCTTGTTCCAGTCTAGGGAGTGAGACATGTGAAGCACGTAGAGTACAACGAGCACCTGCCATCTTGCCTTCACATGAGGCACGGTGCTCACTCATGGCCCGAAACGACCTCATCTCTTAAGCTCGGTTCACACATACCCGTCCTGAGCTCCCGTCCTTCCCCGACCACTGAAAACGTATGCAATCGTGCAAGGACTCCGACATAAACGGGTATGGTCTGTTCATGAACGTACAGTGAGTGACGCCACAACACGGGCCGCGGCGGTGAGGGAGCCGAACATTATTGACATACCTAAAATAAACGGATCAGGACGGACCAACCGCCAAAATCGGTTCAAGGGCGGGTCACCCACGTGACTGGTCAGCGCATAGGCGCCGTGTATAAGCGTCTATGCGCCGCCTAGACGCTACCAGACGTAGTCTATGCCCCGACCAAAATATTTGAAAGTTGAGACTGCGACGTGCCAACGTCGCCTCACGTGATCACCCCGCGCGTCCCCGCTAGTCCCTGCCCACCAAGCGTCCATAAAAGAGCCAGCCGGGTGTGGTCCTATCTTAGTTCCCAAGCCGCCGTCAAAATAAAAAATCCCTCAAGTGGAAATCTGCCCTTATTAATACTGTATAGTAGCATGCAGTTGGCTTGCATCTTCGTAGGTTTAATTGTTAATTTGTACATTTGTTGGTAGAAAAATTTCAATTTTAACCCGCTGAGTGCCAGGGACGTATATATACGTCCTCGCCGAAACAAAATCGTAGCATCGAAACGACTGCACCTATGGCTTTCATATGTTTACCACATGTACCTTACCCTTTTGGCTACCCACCACAAAAATCCCAAATCCCTCCTCCCACCCACTCGCTGACTGTCGGTCCCGTCAGAAGGAAAAAAAGGAAAATCTGTGGCGGCGAAACGACTGCACCAATCGGTTCCATATTTGTGTGACAAGTCCCTTACCCTTCTGCCTTCCCCCCACCACATCCCCAACCGCCTCCAACCACCTACTTCCAGCGTATCCGTACGAAGATAAGGAAAAAAAGGAAAATCCGTGGTGGCGAAACTACCTCACCAATCGGCTTCATATTTGTAACATGAGTCAATTACGCTTCTACCTTCCCCCCACCATCCCCCAAACCACCCTCCCACGACCCTCCTACCCATACGTTCCGATACCATAAAAGTCTCTGTAATCTATAGTGTCTTTTCAGCTACTTTCGGGACCATCGGGGACCTGATTTCTGGCGAAAATGGACAAGGGGAGTGTTTTTTTTACCATTATCCTTCCTTTCTCTCCCAACTTGATAGATTTAGCCAAAAAAAAAAAAAAAAAAAAAAAAAAAAAACTCTGGCACTGGCAGAAGCACACCGTCAAAATTGGCTGGCACTCAGCTGGCTGGTTGAGACTGAGGTGTCTCTGTGCCACGCCCCAATATATATGCATGATGGGGGCCATCGCCGACGACACTGCGTCCATCATATTGTGGTCGCAGTGTGGTCGCAGTGTCGTCGCAGTGCCGTCACAGTGCGTCTCAGACAGGTCGTATTCAGACTTATTACAGTAGGTCGCCTTCCAAAGGGACTGGTCGTGGCACCAAGTCGCCGCCCATGATCCGTCTGCCGGGGCGGTCACGTGTTGAGATCTCCGTCCACTAGCCGTGCATGCGCCGTCTTCCGGGGCGGTGACGTGTTGAGGTCGGGCATCAGGACCACACGTGGCCACTCGGGCCCACTCGGGACACAAGGTCATCCGTTTGATGCCGTCCAACAGTTTTTGGTGGGCGGGGAAGGACGGGAGCTCAGGACAGGTATATGTGAACCGAGCTTTAAGCCACCTCGTTCCCGTGCTTCACTGTCTCACCCCCTACACTCGGACTCTCACACTTACACACACACAACGCCACCTGTTGAGCAGATAACTCACCAGGCATTGCACCCCTATAGCATATTTTGAATATGGGAATATTCATACAGTGCTATTTAATCAGGGAACAATGAAGGTATTTTATTGACGTTTCGGTGGGCTTGTGGTAATGCACTGATACTAGGTACAGTACAAATTTCATCCCAATAATATCTTCCCATTGATACATCGGGATTTGAACCCGGGACCTTTGGATTACCAGGCCAGTGGCAAGACCACTCCACCACACCTCCCATCCTGGTGTCAATATTTTTGTTTTGACAGCAAGCTAAATGTGTACATTTTTCGATAGAAACATTTCTCCGGCAAAGCCGGATTTCTCCATACAATGATGGCTCGCTATCGTTCACCAGGATGAAATCGACACCTGGATGGGGATAAACGTCTTAAAACAGTTGGCTGAATGGGGCCAAATGGATACATATCCAGGGAAAGAGAGAAAAGGAGAAAAATATAAAACAAAATCGGTGACCCCCCTTAACATAGCATGAACAATATCTACTGTACATGGTGTACAGAACAAAGCCTAGCCTACCCCTACAGGAGAGAGAGAGAGATATAGAGAGGTTAACATAGCATGAACAATATCTACTGTACATGGTGTACAGAACAAAGCCTAGCCTACCCCTACAGGAGAGAGAGAGAGAGATATAGAGAGGTTAACATAGCATGAACAATATCTACTGTACATGGTGTACAGAACAAAGCCTAGCCTACCCCTACAGGAGAGAGAGAGAGATATAGAGAGGTTAACATAGCATGAACAATATCTACTGTACATGGTGTACAGAACAAAGTCTAGCCTACCCCTACAGGAGAGAGAGAGAGATATAGAGAGGTTAACATAGCATGAACAATATCTACTGTACATGGTGTACAGAACAAAGCCTAGCCTACCCCTACAGGAGAGAGAGAGAGATATAGAGAGGTTAACATAGCATGAACAATATCTACTGTACTGTACATGGTGTACAGAACAAAGCCTAGCCTACCCCTACAGGAGAAAGAGAGAGATATAGAGAGGTTAACATAGCATGAACAATATCTACTGTACATGGTGTACAGAACAAAGCCTAGCCTACCCCTACAGGAGAGAGAGAGAGATATAGAGAGGTTAACATAGCATGAACAATATCTACTGTACATGGTGTACAGAACAAAGCCTAGCCTACCCCTACAGGAGAGAGAGAGATATAGAGAGGTTAACATAGCATGAACAATATCTACTGTACATGGTGTACAGAACAAAGCCTAGCCTACCCCTACAGGAGAGAGAGAGAGATATAGAGAGGTTAACATAGCATGAACAATATCTACTGTACATGGTGTACAGAACAAAGCCTAGCTACCCCTACAGGAGAGAGAGAGAGAGATATAGAGGTTAACATAGCATGAACAATATCTACTGTACATGGTGTACAGAACAAAGCCTAGCCTACCCCTACAGGAGAGAGAGAGAGAGATATAGAGAGGTTAACATAGCATGAACAATATCTACTGTACATGGTGTACAGAACAAAGCCTAGCCTACCCCTACAGGAGAGAGAGAGAGATATAGAGAGGTTAACATAGCATGAACAATATCTACTGTACATGGTGTACAGAACAAAGCCTAGCCTACCCCTACAGGAGAGAGAGAGAGATATAGAGAGGTTAACATAGCATGAACAATATCTACTGTACATGGTGTACAGAACAAAGCATAGCCTACCCCTACAGGAGAGAGAGAGAGAGAGAGTGAGAGGTTAACATAGCATGAACAATATCTACTGTACTGTACATGGTGTACAGAACAAAGCATAGCCTACCCCTACAGGAGAGAGAGAGAGATATAGAGGTTAACATAGCATGAACAATATCTACTGTACATGGTGTACAGAACAAAGCCTAGCCTACCCCTACAGGAGAGAGAGAGATATAGAGAGGTTAACATAGCATGAACAATATCTACTGTACATGGTGTACAGAACAAAGCCTAGCCTACCCCTACAGGAGAGAGAGAGATATATAGAGAGGTTAACATAGCATGAACAATATCTACTGTACATGGTGTACAGAACAAAGCCTAGCCTACCCCTACAGGAGAGAGAGAGAGATATAGAGAGGTTAACATAGCATGAACAATATCTACTGTACTGTACATGGTGTACAGAACAAAGCCTAGCCTACCCCTACAGGAGAGAGAGAGATATAGAGAGGTTAACATAGCATGAACAATATCTACTGT